>JAQQAE010008958.1:0-14890 GCA_029823295.1 Pseudamia nigra
TTAGTCCATATATAAGGCGCACCGGATTATAAGGCGCAGTGTCATATTTGGACAAAATTGACGGCGTTTAGGTTCGCTTTATAGTGCGGAAAATACGGTATTCTGGTTTGATTGGCTAGAAGTGTGGGCAGTGTCTGGTGACGTCTTACTGCATTACATAATTCATATTAAGTGAGTTAATGGTGGTCTCTCTACCCACCAGTCCCTGTAGCGATCTGGTTGTCCTGGTGTCCCTGCTGGTGTTGTGGTGGACACATGGCCCAGTGGAGTTGCCGTCTGAATTCCTGCCGGTCATCAATGTGGATATAGTCATACACATTCTGGTGCATCACATCAGTCTGGGGGAAAAAGCAGGAGAAAAATGGTTAGTTTGAGGAGGAAAGTATCTGCTGAATCAGATATGCTACTGGACTTTTTCCTGAATGTGCAGCCTATAGAGCAGTTTTGTTTTCTTGCTGCTTGTGGTCAGAGCAGCTCATGGTTACTGTTTGCAGTGTCTATGAGGATCCTGTTTTTGCTGCACAGAAACACTGTGTGTGTCAGGAATACCAAACTCTGCCACTCTCAGTCTTACCCACCTTCACTCTGAAATTATGTAATGTTCTCATGATGGAAATATTCCCATCTGTCAGTACTGGCAATTATCATTATAAATACCCAGTGTCATGTTAATTAATTTAAGTATAGAATTTTGGTCTTGAATGAAATTTGAAGAAACCATATGATGATTTGTGATGATGAAAATGACACAAAAAAGACCAAAAGGATGCAAAAAAGACATTAAAAAAGCAAAAAGGTGAAGGCAACTTAGAGAAAGCAAAAATTGAAAAGGGTGTAAAAGATGCAAAAAGCTGAAAACTTAAAGTAATGATGGACTGTTTTTCCTTTTTACTTAACTGGGTTTTTCTTGCCATAATATGGGTTTGTACGGTAGTTGCGGTGGTTATAATAGTGGAAACAGCACTGGGGAATACTGTACCTTCAAAGTCCTTGAGATCCTTCAGATTCCAGACTTCATTCCTTTAAGTAACCAAGACTGTCTTTTTTTAATTTTACTTAAAGATGCAGTATATGATGTTTGGAAACTAGCTAATCGTCAATGGTTTGTAGCAGACCACTATAACTGATGAGACAAGACAACCTGCCAGTCAACACGGCTTACAACCCCATGGGTGCACAAGCTCATGCCTTCACTTGTGGAGTGCAACTGTAGCTTATCAACCACAGGATGACTGACGAGAGTCCACGTCAGATTCCTTTAACATCTGTAACAAGTAATAAAGAAACTAAATGACAGACAGCTTGTCATTTTAACTGGAAGACAGCCTGTCCAATAGTGGTCTGCCACAAACAACCAGCTACGTGGTAGTTTCACACCATCATAGAATGTACCTTTAACTGAGTGTTTCCATAATATGGATCTGTAGTTGTAGTAGCACAAATAGGCTATTGACTCTGTACCAACCCTTCTTCTGCATAAGACAACTGATGGCCTAAAGCACATTAAGGAGACAAGACACCTGTGATTTGAAAACCCTTCCAGAAATGCAAAGTTGTCATCAACGCTAAATGTAGCTACACTGGACAATGTAAAATATAAAACATGCTCTGGATTATTTAACACTTTTTGTTTATCACATAATTCCATATGTGTTCTTTCGGTTTGGATGTCTTCAAAATTAATGGACATTTCTGAGAATAATAAAAACAAAGAAAAAACACCGGTGTGTCCAGAATTTTGACTGGTAGTGTAGCTCTGTTACTGTACAGTTACTGTACAATGTTACTGTACAGTAACATTGTAAGGGCAGCTGCAGGTCCAGGGAGGGCAGCTGTGTTTGGCAAACATCGCGTGAGACCGGCTCCCGAACAGCAGTCCAACCCCCGCTCCCCCTTTCTCCCCATCCACACACACACGCACACACACGCACACATACATGTAGAGTGAGTCAGGGTCCAGCCCACTCTCGTCATTCCTCTCTCCAGCAATAGCTTTGCTTTCTGTCATTCCCTGACAGATTCCTCACTAAAACCTTCTCCTTTTCCCTCTGTCCCTCCTCCCTGCTCCATCTCCATAATTTCCAGAATGGTGGCACGCAAGGCTTTTTGATCGCCTGCCTTGGAAAACACAATCTGTTCCCACCGCTCTTCACCGAGCCCTTCGTCCTGTGGTTTGGTTCCCTACCGGCAGTCAGGCAGACAGACGGATCCAGTGACTATTGTTTATGTTTCTCGTAAAAAGCAGAAAGAGGAAAAGAAGAAAAAAAAGGGAGAATAAGTGATATTTTTGCTGACCTTCAAAGTCTGACTGCCCCAGTAACAAATAGGATGAAAGGCCAGTGGAGGTTTTCGGCTCTTCTCTGGGCCTTTCTTGTGGTGCTACTTAGTCAAGCATTTTGTGGAATATTAGGGAAAAGCATGCCTTGCACTGCAATTATGGCCGTAGAATTATGTGTACAGAAGTATGTGTCTTAAAAGCAACTAAAAGAGCAGTTGCAAAAAGTTAACAAGTGTGAAAGGATATTAAAATGCTTTGAGAACAGGGGATTTTTCATTTTCATTGGTCCTCTTATTGAATTTTGAATCTTTTTTGCATATTCAGATGATTTGATCTCCCAGATTGTCATTTCATTTCCCTTTTGTCCCTTTGTCTTTACCTGGAAAAAGCAGGTAAAAAGTGACTTCAGTGGAACCCCAGGATAAGAGATTAATCTGATCAAGCTTGTGAAACGAAAAACTTGTGAGAGAGGCAAGATTTTCCCATAAGAATACAAGTAAAACCAATTAATCTGTTCCAAGACCCAAGAAAACTCCCATATATACACACCCGTACGTGCACCTAAGGTATCTGGAAAATAATGTTTATTCATTATTATTATTTGAAAAGGAAGCTATGTTCATTGTCTGAAAAGGAATGCATGAAATTAGTTCTAAAAATTATTTATAATGACATGTCTATTACGAGTTTTCTTCTCACTGCAGAATAATCAGGCGGTGGTTTTACTTTTATAACACTGCTTTACTTCACGAACTCTGGGCGTGAACAGGCAGGGAATAACACATGACAAGATGCAGCTTCTAATACTCACAGCCGTAAAGTGGCCGCTGCCATAAAGTGTCTCTGTGACATAAAGCTGCAACACACAGAAGCTGACCCTCCTAAAGCCGTATATTACCCTCACCACTAGCATCCTTCTTAGGTCCCATGATGAAAAAAGACAAAACAAAGGACTATTTCAAGTGAAAAAATGCACAAATATGAAGCACAATACAGTGCAAATTTCACATCTACGTCTCCAGTCGGTCGGTGAGTCTCACTCCCGTGAACTACTTCACTTGCAACCCAAGTTTTTCTTGTAAGCCAGTACAAAATTTAGCCTAATGTCTTCCTCGTAACCTGAAATGTTCATATGCCAAAGCACTCGTAACCCAGGGTTCCACTGTATATTGATGTTGGAAGTACTCCAGTCATTTTTTACATACTGTGTTCAGAATCAGCTGCAGTACATCAAATACAGTTGTTATATTACCAAGTCCTATCATACATGTAACTACAACAAACAGGTTGTAATGAGGATTTCACTGAGTCAATGCTACACTTTTGAACCACCAGACAAACCAGACATAAAGTTAGTCCAGGGCTCTCTATATCATGTGAAGTCCATTACAGACCGCAGTTTAAGGAAGAAATGAAAACTTTTTGAGTGTTCTGCATTTCTGAGCTTCAACATCTGGAACAGCTACAGTAAAAAAAAGCAACTAAACAATTGGCAAGCATACTAGCTTGACAACTTTGAGGTTGTAAGCCGTGTTCACTGGTAGGTCACCACAAACCTGATCGGCTACCAACTAATTTCCCAACATGCTTAATTCATGTTAAAAAAAAAAAAAAATCTTTTACTGCATATTTCTTTTCACCACGTGCCCAAAATACTTTGTTTTAGTTTCTGCCTTTTTAACCCTTCCCCTTTAACAAGCTCAATCTGTTCTAGTTGTTTAGCTGGTAGCACTGCTGATGTTGGCTTTGCTTGCCGCGGTGCTGGGCATGGAATATTTGATGCAAGGTGTGCACATTGAATTTATACTATCCAATTAATTCAGCTTGTAACAGACGAGAAAGCTAAATCTCCAACAAAGTGCTTTCTCAGACCACAGAGAGAGATCACCACATTTATTGCTCACTTTCAACCTTTGATGACCTTTTTGTATAGTTATATTACAGTAAATCACTAAAGGAAAGGGACAAAGTATAACTGCCACTCCACATTATATGCAGCCTGAGAGAATTTTTGAGTCTTTGCTAGAGAAACAATATGTCTTTATTGCATTTGCGTGAACTCGCAGGTTGCAGAAAGAATGATAGTTGACGCAGATTTTCAGCTCATTATGTCACAAAATCTTTGGTCTGACAGGGCCAAGGAAGTGACAAATAGTTCCTGCCTCATTTTATGGATATGATCCAAAATGTACAGGTTTCATCCTCGGCTGATACCATTCCACCAAGTTTTCATAAAAATCAGTGAGGTGATTTTTTTGCCTAATCTGACAGATAAAAGACAAACAGGTGTAATCACATAACCTCTATCGTGGCAGTAACAATAATAATTCTCAGTATTGTCATGCAAAATATCCAACAGTATAAAGATGTCCTGAATCAACTAAACCACAAACACATTTATATGCACACTGATGCAGCTTTATTTTCCTGTATTTGTTTCTTTCTTGCACACCATGGTCCAATTTTTCAGAATTTTGTTTTCATGTCAGTGTCATGTATTATTGCCCCTGTCTCCCTGTCTGCTTGTAAGTCAAATGGGAGCATTGTAGCAGAAGCATTCAAACCCTATTTCTACCCAGAAGGTTCATTCTGCTGTGTGTGTGTTACAGTATGTGTCAGCATGCATGAGGTGCAAAGGAAGGTGTTTACAGTGAAAAGCACTTTATTCCTGGTTTTGAAGGAGGACAGTGATTGCAGCATCGCAAGACGGACTCTCCTATGTCGACATCATCCATACTTAATGACTGGCTGAGCATAGCCACCAGAGAGGAAGGAAACTAAACCGTTGGTGACTTATCAGTGCCCGCACAGACAGACAAGCTCACACAGACACCCACTGAGGGTGTCTCGGGGTGAAAAGGAGGCCTTCACCTTTCTGTGGCCTCTTAGTGGGCTCACTCTGCCCTCCATATAGAGTTATCAGGCAGCAGGGAGACAGACTGAGAAGCAGACATTTTAATCTGCCTCATTAGCCTCAGGATGAAACGAGTGAAAGAGGAAAATAAATCAGAATGAAAAGCATGATGGCAGACTGAAAGGATGCAGGCGGAAAAGTGGAACAGTGAAGTAATTGGGAGAAATTGGATGCTTCTGTACGTGTTCAGGACGCTTAAAAGACTGGGACTTCACTGCTAATATGATTTTAAAAATCATAGTATTAGTTGTGCAATGCGAAGAACTCAATATGCAAAAACGGAATTTAACATGCATACTTGTACTTTCATTAGTGTACAATAACCTGAGAATAAGAATCACTGTGTTTTTGTTCCATATATCAACAGGGGTCTGATACCCATTGGTGGGTGGAGTACACAGAAACAGTACTTATCTATCTAAGAAGGCATATACCGTAATATTCACACTATAAGCCGCGGCTTTTGTCACACATTTTCGACCGTAGTTGCTGATGCTTATAGTTTGATATTTGATGTTTTAACTTTTTTAATGTGTTTGCTGTAGCACTCTGAGATTCCTTAAATGAAAAGTGCATTACAAATAAAATCTATTATTATTATTATTATTATTACTCAAGTAGAAGTACTGTTTATAATTTTAATGACTCAAGTAGAAGTAGAAGAACTCACAAATATGAGTACTTGAGGAAGAGTAAAAGAGTATCACATTAAAAAAACTGCTCAAGTAGTAGAATTTATTAAAAACTTTGTTGTGTTTAACAGGTTAAAATGCATGTACACTTGATGATGTATTCAAGATTTGCAAGACTTGTTGCTTATTTTGGTAATTTTCAGTCCTTCTGTTGCTTGTTTTGTGTATTTTTGTTCATTTTCTTAGTTGTTTTGTTCATTTTTGCTGGTTTGTTTTGGCCACTTCACTGTTCCTAATGTGATTATTTTGTTCAGTCTTGTTCATATACTCAATCATTTTGCTTAGTTTGTGCATTTGGTTCATTAGTTGGTTCATTTTGTTTGAATATTTTCTTCATTTAATGCATTTTGCTGCTTTGTTGAGCATTGACACAGTATCGTTTCATATTCTGACTAAATTTAGAGGCAGCCATTGTAAACATGCCCCGACTCATTGGGCTGTGGCCAAATGTAACTGAGTTGAAATACATTATTTTCATCACTAAATATAACTGAGTAAAAAGTAGTCTGCGAAACATCTACTCCCAGAAGTATGCCCATTTATTTAATAAACTCCTCAGACGTACATGTCAAGGAGTAAATGTGTTGAGTACTACACACCTGTGCTCCTTTTACACATTCACCATTTTTCTACAGTAGCGTAGAACAGGTCAAATGAATATTGGGCAAACGTTTGGTTTTAACTTCAGTTCACTCTCACAGCCACAGAGTGGTGGTTTCTGCTATGACTGAATGAAAAGGTCAGTTCTTCTGGGGTTAATTATATTCACACTGGTCATTTTTGTTTTCCTAAAATAATACTGTTTTTGTTTCCAAATAAAACCCCAAAGCCCTCAGAGAGAGCAGACCTCCGCCAAGGCAGCTCAGTTTCTCTACATACATACAACAGTGAAGACAAATGACCCTCATGATTGGATTCTTTGATCACGAAAACCTGTATTTTGAATCAGATAGTTATTCACTAAAAATAATATTTCCGTGATGGTGGTTTTCTTCTGGATCTAGCTCTGTAAATATTAAAGACACATCAAATCCATGGACATATTACTGAATCAGCAGACTTTCCACCACAATTTGGTGTCAGTTTCATGCCTGGGTCAAACTTTGTGGTTTGATAGAATCTATTATGGTGTTATCCTATGTTTTTTGGCAAAATTTTCTGGGCATTACAAGGACAAAAGTTGAATTTGGTTTTATCTCACAATGGTGAAGAATCCTTTAAAAATCTTACAGATCCAGACCAATGATCCACATCACTACCACAATCTAATGGTGGTCATTGTGGCATTCCTGACCTATCCTGAGAATCATCAAAATTCGTTCATAACTTTTCAAGTTATATTTTTAACAAACAAACAGATAAATAAACTAATGCTGAAAAAACTAATGCCTGGTGGATGTAAATATGTAGTGTTTCTCAATGAAACTAGCATGCTTTGAAATGCTGTTAAAATGCTGCCCTTCTTTTCGTAGGGCGCTAAAAATTTTCACCTCAAGTGTAAATGGCTGAATTCATTATGCTAGAAGTAAGAACATGTTGTACGTCTAATACTTAAACCCACCTGATGAAAGCCCAGATAGTCCACGATGGTTGATGAGGCATAAAAGACCATCCCGTCGCTGCTCACCACCAGGGCGAAGCCTGTCAGAGACTGCACAGACAGACAGTGATTAGTGTTGACTCAGGGTAAATCATGTCGCAAAAAAAAACAACCTTAAATGCAAATAAATTACTGACAAACAACTTCACAAAGCCAACTTTAGATGCCAGGATAGTTTAGCATGTGTTTAGTAGTAACAGAGTGGAACGTGGGTTGATTTGAAACCCAACTGTGGTTATAGTCGAGTCCAAATATTGCCAGAGTCTGACTTTTTATTGCACAGTTGATATCAGTCTTTCCACAACTGACAGATCAGCGAAATAAAACAAAATAGATTTGCAGTGTGCAACACTGGAAGAATGAAAGATGAATAGTAATTCAGCTGAGTAAATAAAACTGCAGGATAGTACCTTTCAAAGACTTTTTAGGTGAAATTTAGCTTCCTTTTTCAGGCAAACTCGAAGATGACACACTCCCCTATTTGCTCCCCCTGAAAATAAGTGCTGCAAATGATTGAGCTGTGTATTTCCTAAGTTCTTGCCTTTGATAATTAGGTCTGTTTGACGAGTAATATGTATATTTGTGATCCAAACACATTGATGAAAAGCAGAGACAAACACTTCGACACACACAGGTTGATAATGTTCAGCTGCAGGTCATGGACAAGTGTTGATGAAAAAAGTTTTTTGTAAATAAATAACATGCTTCTGTCAAATGAGGAAGGATGGTCAGATGGACTGAAGCCTGCGAGGAGGGAGGGGGGAGAAGAAAGTACAGGAAGGAGTGTTTGTTCACGTCTTTGTGTGTAAGTGTGATAGCGTGACAAACACAAGGCTACTTGACTTGCGTGACTGCTGCTGCCAGAGAATGTCACCTCTGTTTTACTGCGAGACTATGCAGGTCTTCCCCAGTGTGTGTGTGTGTGGGTGTGTGTGTGTGTGTCTGCGTGTCTACGAATAGCCTCTACATCCACAGTCGAACTCGCTTTTCTCCATCTTTCACTTTCTCTTAACAGCTGATTGCTTCAGCGAGTGTACATTCTGGATCCTAACCGTATAATACATCATGATCCCTATAAATAGAACAATTTTGGATCTCTTCAGTATTTGAGTCAGCTTTTGTCCGAACGTCACTGTGACAGAACACAGCTCCAATATGTCCAAAATATAACATGCAGTATATATGAAAGCATAATGAGGGGGGAAATGGAGAGATGACTAAGGTGGAGATGAAGATGCTGTTTGACAAGGCTAACTGCAGAGGCTCATGACATCCACAGGGAGCGCGACCCTGACGCAACTTGAACTGTAGCAAGCACTTAGAGTAAGTGATGCTCCTAACTCTGCACCACGAGACTCGAGATGAACATTACCGCTCACGTATGTAGTACTAGTGATACTGGGAAGCACGCAACAAAATACAAATGCCCGTGGGAACAGCATGAGATAATATGAAGCTCTGCCTCCTGCAGAATCAGACCTTCAAACCTTTTATTTATTAAATGATACATATTTTCAAGACAGATGGTTGTGTCGCTGGTTTCTGAGTGAAGTAGGTTTGGATTGAAAACATTCAGGAAATTTTTAATCGGGTGTCTCTCGATCATCCAGAAAATCTTGAACATCATTCACTGTTAATAAATCAGTCTGCAGAAGGGTATGAAAAAAAAAATTACATGATAATAAAAAAGCAAGCAACAGAACTGTTGAAAAAGTTGTGGAGCAGGAATTAATTAATCCCCAATATGATAACATACTGTATATGGGCCACATGGTAGTGCAGTGGATAGCACTTGTGCCTCACAGCTAGAAGGTCCTGGGTTCAATCCCAATGCCAAGTGGTGGGGCCCCTCTGTGTGGAGTTTGCATGTTCTCCCCATGTCTGCGTGGGTTCTCTTCGGGTCCTCCAGCTTCCTCCCACAACCAAAAACATGCACTAGGGGGTCGATGAATTGGTCATTCTAAATTGTCCATAGGCATGAATGGTTGTTCCAGCTCCAGCACCCCCCACCCCCCACTCCTGCGGTGATTAAGGGGTATAAAATGGATGGATGATAACATATTAATAAAAATATAACACAATGATCTAAACAACAAAATGGACAAAACTGAAAAAAGGATGAAGTACTCACCCAAAATTAAGAAGTATTACCATAAATGAACAAAATAGCAACTAAATGAATCAAAATGGACAAAACTGGCAAAGCTGCAGAAAAAAGAACAAAATAATTCCCACATGAGCAAATATTAACCTAAAAGATACACAAAAATTCAGAAAATGAACAAAATATGCAACAAAATAAGTACATATTAACAAAAAAGAACCCAATAACCCAAAAGGAATGTACAAAATGAGCAACAAAATGAACTAAGTTGAAGAAAGGCAACAAAACAGTCAACAAAGTGAATAAATGTTAACAAAAAAGGAAAAGTCTCAAAAAAGGAGCCTCTGGGTACCGCCATATTGGGACCACTGTTTAATTATTCAAATCCAAAAATTGACTTAAATGTGGGATATGAAGTAGCTGAGGTATAATAAAAGCACAGAGACCAAAACTACTGTTTGTACCAGGCTGTAAACATGTTTATTTCTGCTTCTGTTGGACATTTTACATGGGAGACTATGATGATTGACTCGCTTTTGAATTCAGCCCCTAGTGGAAGCTGATGGTACTGCACTTTACAACACTTCCGCATTTGACTCAGCCACAGAGGTTGCAGCTTGTGGAATGTACACACATGCATGCACACTGTATAGACAGCATGATTGCTCACTACTGAGCTGGGGTCATTGAAGATGTGGCTTGTCACATCTTTGTTTGTTTTGGATTGCAGCTGTAACAATGAATCATAGGAACAGTTAATTTGATTCTCAGGGTACAGTGATAATAGGCAAGCCCTACAGTTGCTCATGCACCGGCATGCTTATTATTTAAGCAGCACAGTTAACTGAAAATAATAACCTTTCACAATCAAGAAATAATAGTGATCCTTAGTGGGTTCTTTTGACATTTTGGCTGCATAAAAGTGCAGCTTCAAAAAAAAAAACATTGACCTATACAGCTTGTTTTGATATTGTTTTGGCATAAAAGCTATTATTATTGCTCAAAAATGAAAGTAATCTTAGGATTTTACATGGATAGAGCTGTGCAAGACAAATATGGCTTAGTACAGTTTCCAATAAACATCTTGAAAGCACACTATTAGTCACTTGGGATTGTGCAAACATCTGGTAACAGCATGTCATGCCAGATATAACATATTTATGTCCAAAAGGTCGGCTTTAAGCGAATGAAAATGTCTGTTTTTTAGACTAAGAATTAGATTATCTGGCATATTTGAAGTATCAAAACCAGGTGACTCCGTATGGATGAGCTGTAGAGGCAGAGCAGATTTTTAATGTGAAACACAGTCCGAAGCCATGATGCTGTTAATGCAGTCGATCGAATTCGCCCATAAAACGCATGAGAAAATTGACAGTAAAAGGCTTATCTCCACCGAGCATGTGAAATCTAAAACCTGCGCACATAAAGCTCCGTCTGCAAAAGTCTGTGTCGGGGATTCTGGGAAAATGTTGAAAGAGTAAACTGGCGTGTGACTCTGCCTCTGTTGGTCGTAAACAGGACAGAGAATGTCAAAATTTACATGTTGGGTTCATTTAGATTTATTAAGCCCTGTGTTTCCACACTAAGAGACCCAGAATATTTTTGTCATTTTTGGTCAGATTGTTTATAATTTTGTGGATTTCTTCGTCCATTTCTGGGTTTTTTTTGTTCATTTTTTGATCTTTTTGGTATTTTTATTCACATTTCATATCATTTTTTGGATTATTTTGTCCGTTTTTGTTCATTTTGTTTATTTTTTGTAAATTTTTTTCATCTTTTTTTGGTATTTTTGTTCATGTTTCATGTCATTTTTTGGATTATTTTGCCCGTTTATGTATATGACGGAGTTGCTGACACGGAGTCGTCTGTGCCCTGACGAAAAGGCCTTTTTGTCTCATAAATCTTAGACCAACGATGGTCCACCTCTAAAGTCTTTTATCTTCTTTTCGGTGCTGATTGTTTTGACTTTTAGTCGGATCTGCACAGTGGAAACAACTTGGTCGTCTGCTCTCTGTGTGTTCACCCAGTCTTTCACCCAGGCTATCTGCTTTTCATACCTCTGAAAGATTTTGTCATCTTTTTGCATTGAGTCAGTTCTTCATGCTGCTGTTGTTTGTTCCAATATAGACATAATTGCATGTAGCTGCAGTAGTTTTAACCAGACACCACAGCAAACAGCACTTTCTTGTATGCTGTGGGCTGCACATGCGTACAAGACCCACCCAGAAGGCATCACTACCAGACAAACAGTGGGGGGAACCCCATAAGAGTCATGTAACCATGGATTCATTGATGCCAACCTTCCCCCCTCTATGTATCCAACAATGATACCCTTCCAAGTGGGTGCGCACGCATATGCAGCCTACACTGTAGGGTCCCATGGCATGTATTGTAGGGAATCCCTGCATGCTGGTTAACAAACTTCATGCCCTTGGTCAGGAAAGTCATAGGTTGGCCGCAGCAGCTTTTAAGCCGCAGGGTCCAAACTGCAGGAAAAAAGTATTGGCTTGTATCCGGAACTTTACGGTACACAGCACTTCATAGAACATAGACTGCATAGAATTTCAAATTTGGGTGCATCAGGTCATGGATCAGTTTTCTACCTGGCTTTAGATCATCTTCATTGAGCTTGGATCCAGAGAAGGTGTCAGTGTTTCTGGGTCTGGATTATACACATAGGGTTTCGTCTTTGCATTGCAACACGTTAACTGTCATTTGTGGATGCAGTGATGATCTGTATTCACAGACAGTGGTTTTGGAAAGTGTTGTTGAGTCCATGCAGTGATGCCCACTACATGATCATAATCAATCATGTCATATCAAGTTTTTAATGCAGTGTTGTTTTAGGACCCTCACATCACACTCATCCAGGATTGATTTGCAGCCTCATCCCTGGCTTACTGAGATTTGTTCAGATTTTCCAAATGTTTGAATCATTGTGAATATGATGAAATTTTATGTAAAGACAGACTTGTGAATTCTTCACCATCTTCAGTTCAGACAACCTCTCTCTCTGTTTTCATGCCCAGTTGTTATTAACCTGTTGACAGTGAGATGCTCCTCCAAGTGTATGTCTTTAAACATTTTGCAACTTTCCTATTCTTTTCCTGACTTTTTTGACAGATGTTACTGGCATCAAATTCAAAACCTTCACAACAAGAAGGTTCTGGGTTCAGCACAGAGCCTTTCAGTATGCATGGTCTCCCTGTACCTTTGCAGGTGTCCTCCAGTTTCCCCTGCACTTAAAAACCAGTGTGTGTGTGTGTGTGTGTGTGTGTGTGTGTGGGGGGGTGTGTGTGTGTGTGTGGGTGCGCGCGGTGCCGTTACCGAGGCAACCGCATATGTGTACTGTTATCATGGGTGCATGATGAATTTCCTGCAAGGGGTTTAATAGTGTACCATAAAAAATGAGCATGTAATTTTAAAAAACAGTGACATTTCTAAGTTTCAACATTTGATATATTGTGTTTGTCTTTATGTTGCTGTTAATTCTCCCAGGGATGGACAACCAAAACTGAAACCCAGGTTTATCATGTTACAGGTGCACCGTGATTAAAACCTAACTTTCCAATCCTGGCAAAAACAGGTTCATCATTTGAACAAGTACGGCCTATATTTAAAAACAGCATTATGGATGATGAAGGAACAAACCGAAGAAGACCAGAGGAGATAGAAATACTACATTCATACAGTCTGAGCGTGGCGCATGCTGTTTGTGCATGTTTTTCCCTTTAGTTCCTCACATACTGAAGGTTTTATGTAATGGAAACAGGCACCTGCTGCTGGTCCACTGCTCTGCCACAGATCTGCAACTACGACACCCCTGGCTCCCATAACTGCTCCCACAGACCAAAAATTTTCACTTGGAGGAGCTTTGCACGCAGAGCCCAAAATAAAATGTATGTTCGTGGAGTGGGAAGAGGAGGAGAAAGGGGGCGGTGGGGATAGCATTGTTTGAACAGCGTTTGATTTTTTTCCTGCAGATGAAAGAAGGCAAAAACCAAAGATGAGGTCATGACAAAGACCCGCAGTCACCAGGAACAAGCTCACATCCTACGAGCACACAGCCAGGAAAACACAACACGTTTAGGGCTCGGGTTTAATACCAGAGAAAAGTGTGTTAGTGAGTTTAAAGAGGACTGTAAATCTATTTCATGCTACTTTTTCTGCATTTTCTGCATTATTTTGTTCATCTCAGTCGATTTTAATTTACTGTTTATTTTATTTTGCTCATTTTTTGGTCATTTTTGTGTATTATTATACATTTTTGTTAATTTACTTTATTATTTACTTTGTTTTTCTTGATTGTTTTCTTCTTTTTTGTACTCCTTTTTTAAACTTTCTTTTTGTGCTTTTTAATTATTTGTTTGGTTTTTATCCATGTTTCCTTGCTTTTCATTATTCCATATTATTATTATTTTGGAATAATATATATTATTCCATATATATATATTATTTTGATTTTCTGTTCACTCTTGTTCATTTCCTTTATTATTTTGTGAATTGTTTTGGGTCTATATTCGTTCACTTTTTGATTGCATCAAAAATTTTCTTTGCCTTGTAGATTTTTTCACTCATTCTTGTTCATTGTTGTCATTTCATTTGTTTCACCTTTTTTCTTGGTAATTATTATTTGCCCATTTTTTTTTACTTTTTATTATTATCTAATTATTATATAATTATTTTAATGTTATCTTATTTTGTTCATTTTTTGGTCAATTTATTTGCTCCTTATTCTGTTTTTTTATTTGTATTCATTGCTTGATTATTTTGTTCATTTTGCTTGATTTTAAATTATTTTTGTTCATTATTAATTCATTCTTGATCATTTTCTTGGTGATTTTGTTCATTTTTGGAAATTTTCTAGATTATTTTTGTTTTTTTTTATTTTGTGCTTGTTCTTTCATCCTTTATTATATATTATTTAATGGTGATTATTGTTCTAAAACACATCCATGTCTGTCTGACACTGGTCCCAGATCGACAGACAGAAATGAACAAAATTGTGGTGACATTGTGACTTTTTTTAACCCTGTTAATCATTTTTATATTAATTATGAATTCAAATGCTAATTTTGACAGCCTTAATACATATGGAAGACCTTATTTTTGCATATTGTCTGTGAGGGAGAGGAGGTTCAATGAACATTGAACCTCCTCTCCCTCCATTAATTAAGTGCTTTCCAGTCAAGACAGTAAGGAGTGTATGTGTGTACACAATATTACAGAGGTCTTTCAGTCTGGTTTTAAAACCCTCCATAGCACAGAGTCAGCGTTGATGAGGGTCTTTAATGACATCCTT
>JAQQAE010008959.1:0-14889 GCA_029823295.1 Pseudamia nigra
CCCCCCCCCCCCCCCCCCAAAATCTAAAAAGTTAAATCTGCAAAAGTGTCTTTCCTCACTCACTTACCTGAAAAACAAATACAGGTCCAGAGGCTGATATGACTCTGCCTGAAAACCTCCATCCATCCAACAATAAATAATTTTTGTGCAACACATCATGGTCAGACATCTCACTAATTTGCATGTAAGCCTATATGTGCCATCCACAGATGGCTTAATAATGCAGGGGTGCCCGATATGACCAGTCACAAAGGTAGTGTGGATCAATCGCATGCCACTCAAAAAAATGTTTTAGGTCTTAATCTACAGCCAAAAAATCCATGGAACAAACCCAACGGGAGCTATCAGAAAGTCCTGCAGACCGTGAATGCAACATTCCAAGGGCTAGCAACAATCAACCTGAGTGCAGTGTGGTGCTGTGGATGTGTCTAGTTCCAGGCATCTCAAATTCTGGACCAAGATACAAATCCAAACTCAGTCACTACGGACTGGTGAAGTGTAGCCCAGTTGTGCGTTATGTGCACCTGGTGTCTTCACCAGGTGTTATAGAGAGTTACGTACTGTAGTTACAGAAGTGATGCCTTGTTCACTACACATGAGACTGAAAATAGTGGTGTGGAGATAGTAACACATTACAGCAGAACCTACTCACTACTGTAAGCATGCTCATCACTCATCACTGTGCACATTCACTTTGGCCCATGGATGGACGAGGAGATTATGTTTGAGTCTGGTTTTGAGTGACTAAAGTCAGGTAAGTTAATAGCAGATACAACATGTCATTTTCAAAGTTCTAGTCAACAGAGCTTTTGCAGAAAGTGTCATTTCTCTCCATAAAACAAACCTCCAGTCTGTGTTTCTACTGAACATGTAGTTAAGTTCTATGGGAACTTATATTTACTGTTTTATCTTATTGTGGGTGCAGTTAACTTGTGTCTGAGCATGTTCAGTCAGGCATCTCTGGATCCTAAAGGAAATGTAAAAAAATGAATCTCTCCATTATTTTAGTAGCTCAGAATTGTGTGTACAATAACAGGCCATTACCCATTTTTGTTTCCATATTTATTTTTAAAACAAAAAGGTTAATTTGAATATCTTGCATACATGATTATCATGCAATTGACAAACAGTGTTGATGTTGGCATTGGCATCCATTGACAACGTATGTTTACAAATTAAAATGGCACAACTCCCCTCTTAATTTTACTTTGTTTCAAATAAAAATATGAATGTCATGAACCTGTGTATTATTTGAATAGCTTAGTACTGACACACAATAACAAGATACTGTATAGCTATACATGGCATAAGGCCCAGTTTAATATAAAATACAATTTTATACAATTTTATACAATATATATATATATATACAGTGGAACCCCGGGTAATGAAAAGAATCTGCTCCGGCGTCATGTTCGTTGGGAGAAAACATTTGTTAGGTGGGGCCGGTTTTACCATAGGAATACATGTAAAACCAATTAATCCGTTTTGAGAACCACGAAAGCTCCCATATAAACCTTGTATTATACGTCCGTATGTGCACATTTATTCATTAGCTACAGCTAGGGCAGCCGCAGCCGGCTGTAAACACAGCCGGCACAGTAGCCAACAACAGTAGCTGTAAACATGCTGGAGCTCCGGCATCTGGAGCTGTGTTCCAGCATCCGGAGCTGTGTTGTTAGCTAGCTGCATAACTGCAGGGGTGCAAGATGCTGGTAGGGAAAGCATACACGGAACGCCATAACCAAGTGGCTGGCATAGTGTACAGGAACATCTGTGCAGAGTATGGATTGGAAACCCCAAGATCAAAGTGGGAAACACCTCCAACGGTGGTAGAACATGGCCGAGCCAGACCGACAGAATGGTAATGGCAAACCAACTGGACATTGTGGTGGTGGACAAACAGCAGAGGAAAGCCATTGTGGTTGACATAGCGATACCAACTGAAGGCAACATCAGGAAAAAGGAACATGAGAAATTAGAGAAATACCATGGGCTCAGAGAAGAGCTGGAGAAGGCCTGGAAATGAGCTGCCTTGCGGAGGTCTACGCTCGCTAAGTGCTTTCTAGTTGATTTCTGATTTAGTGCACAAGTGGAAAGTGCAGAAAATTAAATAATGATTTTTTTTTTTTAAGTTCATTATTCTGTTCTGAGACTGGACATGATTCATACTAATCCCTAGAGAAGAGTAAAGGAAGATGGCGAGTTCGGAAAAATACATCACACTGGTAGTTACTTGGCTTTATAAAGTTCTGTATAGTCTGGTCTGAACACATTATGGCAGCACCAGGTAAATGATTATCAGCAAAAATAAATGTATTGGCCCACTGATTTTGCATTGCTCCCAAATTCTCCTCTGCCATGGAGGTTATATTTTTATCAATGTTTTATTTCTTCTTTATCTGTTTGTTTGTTCACAACATAACTCGAAATGTTATAAACAGATGTGGATGAAATTGTCCGGATAGGCCAGTAATGGCACATGGACCAATTGGTTAGATTTTAGGAATGATCTGGATCATTGTCAAGATCCAGAAGATTTTTAAAGGATTCATCACCATTGTGAGATAGAGCCAAAGTCAACATTTGTCTTTATAATGCCAAAAGTAACACCCAGAAAATTTTACCAAAAACACAGGATAACACCATAATAGATTCTATAATACCACAAAGTTTAATCCAGATATGGGCAATATTCAAAGTATAGTGATCAAGAATGCTTATACTTACAGGGGTTGAGGAAATATAGCTACTGTACAATAGTAAATAAAGCTATAGACATGTAACTGACACAAAATTGTAGTGGAAAGTCTGCTGATTCAGTAATATGCCCACAGATTTTATCTTCAACATGTACCAAGCCGGTGCAGTGGGTAGCACTTGTGACCCACACCGCCTGTCAGTTGTAAACTCAGCATCTCAACTGTTGTCGCTAGCAGCTCAGTCTTTTATGACCAAACATTCACTGCTCGTTTACCGTGAGGCATTTTTCTACTATTATTGTTAATAATTGGCTTGACTAGTTGTGTCAGCCTCTTTACTTATCCAATTTATGTATAACCCTACAGTGATGGGTAACTGTTAACAACAATGATAAAATCAATCAAATGTACTTGGAAGTTTAGTGAGCTCACACCAATAGCATGTTTTTAGTTTAAACACCCACAGCAGCTTGAAGCTAAGGAGCAAAATTGGTATTACGTCACAAAGAGCTAAAACATAAATGCTGATATGGAAATAATCAATTGTCATAGGGAATAAATGCAAAATTTCCTGTATTTGTTCTATATGTCAGTTCTTCCTGCTATTTATTCTCTGTTCCCTCTGTACCACAGACTAAATCCGCCTTCCTCCATCTCTCCATTCCCTCTTTAATAAACGAGCACTGGTGGTAATTGCCCAGTCTGGGACGATGTCATTACTCATTCAGATGTCCAATAACGATGCAGCACCCCTAACACACGTATGCAAACACGTACACATACACACCCACACACACCCACACGGAGGATGGAGGCTTAGTCAGTACATGCAGATCCATATCATTGATCTCACTCCTGCCCTCCCTCTCCCTCCCATACTCCATTTTTCATATTCAGTGAGTGACTTGTAGATTTGGCTGCTCAATACAGATACATCTCAATTAAGAGCAAGCAAGGCTGCTTATTGGCATGTACATAGACCGCCTTCATAGCAGAAAAGTATAAAGGGCAATGGTCAAAAAGTACAACCTGACAAAAAGTAGCTCCAAAATGAATTTCTGATGTAAATAACATAGTTCTTTGGAAAATGTGCAGAAAACCTTAATTCCTTGATAAGATTTACACATTTTTAGTTTTGAATATTTGCTACAATTTGTCTCAAGACAAGTAGTATTTCCCCTGAGGAAAAATCATAGACTACAAACCTCAGAAAAAACTAGTGGTGAAGAGTTCAGAGGTCAATATCCAGTTAAAAATAGATTTACTATGCATGGACATGGAGTCTAAAAGGGGCACAGTAAAATCCACTGGATCCAAACAGCTGATGAGATGTGGTTTCCTCAGACTGTGCTGTCAAACTCCCCACAGTACCTGAGGGAAAACAGAGCAGCCTGGGAAAAGAACAAAACATGCTAGAGAGAGCGGATATGCCATAGAGTGAATATAAATGGTATATTGTACAATGTATGGAGCAGATTTTCGTCCATCATTGTTTGAAAAATAATGCCTTTATTTCTGTAGGTTAATATTACTGTGATTTATCCAGGTATTTTATTCACAGTAGTACTCCAAACAGAAAAAAGCATTCAAAAGGTTACAGCGTGTATTAGAATCCAACACAACATAAAACAAGTTCTTCAAAATACTCTGCCTGGCCAAAAAAGGCACGCGCTCTGATATTTTGTTGGACCACTTTTAGCTTTGACTAAGGCACAAATTCACTGTGGCATCATTTTGATAAGTTTCTGCAATGTGTTCTTGGAGTATGCCCGTGCCATCATGGAAGAAAAAAATCTACTGACGGAATAACCTGGCCATTCCGTAAATTCAGATAGTCAGATGACCTCATTCTTTGGACATGTACAGTACTGTTGCTGAACCTAGACCTGACCAACTGCAGCAACCCCACATCATAGCACTGCCCCCACAGGCTTGTACAGTAGCACTAGGCATGATGGGTGCATCACTTCATCCACCTCTCTTCGTACCCTGATGCCCCATCATTTTGCAACAGGGTAAATCTGGACTCATCAGACCACATGACCTTCTTCCATTGCTCCAGAGTCTAATCTTTATGCCTCCCAGCATATTGGAGCCTTTTTTCCCAGTTAGCCTCACTGATAAGTGGTTTTCTTGAGGCTACACAGCTGTTCAGTCCCATTGCTTGAGTTCCCTTCACATTGTGCATGTAGAAATGCTCTTACTTTCACTATTAAACATAGCCCTGAGTTCTACTGTTGTTTTTTATGATTTGACTTCATCAAACATTTACTGTAAGTGATTGCCGATCACGATCATTCAAGATTTTTTTCCAACCACATTTCTTCCTAGAAAATGATGGGTCCCCGCTGTCTTTCCAGTTTTTAATGTGTTGGACAATTCTTAACCCAATTGTACCGGTAGTAGTTTCAGCAATATCCTCAGATGTTTTCTTTGCTTGATGCCAATAATTTGATCTTCCTGAAACTGATTTCACATCTTTTCCATGACCACAGGATGTGTCTTTGACATGATTGTTAAAGAAATGAGAAGCTATTCACTGCATCAGTTAGGGTTAAATAACTTTTTACCAGCTGAAACATAATCACCCATTCAGTATTTATCCAATGAGAGGCTCTTATCTATTTGCTTAGTTAAATCCAGGTGGTGACTTTATTTTGTGGCCAGGCAGTGTATAAATTAAGACTTTAAGTTATCAGTTCAGAAGAATCAGTGCCTTTCTTTCACACAGTAGTCAGTGCATATTGCAGAGAAATAAAATTATAATGAAGAGTGGAGTCTTTACCCAAAGCCTCCAGCCAAACATAAAAAGTCCACTGGCTGAGTAAAATGTAGGAATGTGCCATCTTTTATAGGACAAAATGAAGAGAGTAAAAGCACTCTGCTTCATAAAAAGCATATATACATACAGTATACTGTAGATTGGATCGGAGTACACATCACGGCTGTAACTCATAAATCTCTTAGCTTCGGCTGTAAAAGAGCTGGATGAAAGGTCTGATTGGGTTATTTTGACTGATTTTCAGTGGAAGAGTTATTTTTGCCTGTGGACAGACCTTTCTGGCAGACGCAGGGGAATTCACTGTCAGCTGAGTGTTAATATTATCCGTCCATAACAAAAGAGTGTTAGTCTGAGGAGAAAGGTGGTGAAGCTCGACATTGTACAGACACCTGTATGATATCACAGCTGAAAGATTCTACATTATGTATGTGTCTACAGTTCTAGATTACACAATAAAAATTGTGTTATGTCTTTCAATTAGACTATAAAGAATCTTTAGTTCATTTACACAGTGTCACGGTATGGCTTATGCTTAGGATCACACAATCAAACTTTATTCCTGAACTTAAACATCTCTGTACTGCATAATTATGATGAAACCCAGTTTCAGCTTGAAACCTTTTAAAGTCCCTTGTGAAAAAAGTGTGTCTGGTAGAGCTTCTATCTTTAGTTCATGGCAAGCTGTAGTTGGGAAGTGCGCTTGCTGTATATGCAGAATCTATTTAGCTAAATAGATTAGGACTGTCATATATGACTATAATGTGATGTATGCAAGAGTTCACCAAACATAAGAAAGACATCTATGCATATAGGTTAAAGGTTGTTCACATCACCACACATGTTAGCAAGTATAATTGTGAATTGTGACAGGCCAGCTCATACCGTAGCCTATTACATTAAATAAATCAGTGAGAAGCTTGTTCCATCACAGTAAATGCCCCTTTATCGCCAACAACTAAGTCAAGTTTGTGCCTTTACAACACAGTGTATATCACTGTAAATGATAGGTAGCAATGAGAGATGATTTTGACTGCAGCTCCTCAGTCTGACCACACTTCACTCTTCACACATCCTCACCTCAGTTCCTTTTTTCCTGTTCTTCCTCACTTTCCAGTGTTACTCTTGTCTCCCTTTTTTTTTTTTTACAGGCTTAAGGAATGTGAGGTCTCCTTAGTGATTTATAAACATACACATAATAAATGGGCGGCTATAGTTTAAGCAGTGATGAAGCATTCTCTCTCTGGGACACAGTGCTGGCCTGCATGTGATTTAAAGGGCTGACATTTATGGCTTGCAGGCCTATTATTCAGAGTGACTGTCTGCGTACAGATCAGCTTTTTACAGCGGCTACACAGAGGTGAGCCCAAAACTCAGCTAGTATCTTCCAGAGGCTGAACATTTAGTCAGAGTACAACAGTAATGTAACATGTGTTGTTTAAATGGCAGATGTCTGGTCAAATGAATCTGTGCTCATTGCTTTGGTTAAATTTTCACTAACTTGTATTTTGCATGTTGACCATATTTAGACCCTGTGATTTTATTATGATCCGAAAGCTGTTGAATTTTATTCTTGTGCCATGATTTTTTTATATTATTCACTGAATGCTTTGTATTTTATTATTGCACCAAGAAGACCCAAATTATCTCCTTCACAGCTAACGTTGCTACTTTGTTTTCACATAACCCATAACCTGTCTGACTGCCACCAACAAGCAGCAGATTGCAATCGACGACTTAGCGGCCAACATCACTATCTGTCCAAGATAATAGATGACAATAATGGGAAACTGTCCCTAAGCACTCGTTTGGAGTCTTCCTGCCCATTTACTGATACCCTTCATATTTAATTCCCCTCCTATAGCCAGGAAAACAGACACTTTAAGTCCATCTAGAGGGAGCACATTTACAATAAAAGGCCAGCTGAATCCTCGGCTCACGTTTCCTTCTAACTGTAGCAGGACATAAACCTTCTAGCCAGACCTCATTTTCTCGGCGCCATCTCCCGGACACTGCTACAAAAAATCAATAAGGCTGTACACAATCCTCTTAACTTGGAAAGCTATTGTGAAAATGTCTTTGTCAAAAGAGTATGAAGAATATTTTTCTTGTTGCTTTGTATATTTTTTTCATTCTAATTTTTCTGTAGTCCAAGGGATCATATATTCCCTCACTTGTTGCTAAACTAGCACTTAGCATTAGTGTTGTGCTTGTATTTTCTTGACACAGGTCTGTGACACAAGCAGTCTGTTGTTGTGCATTATGGTCACTGTAACTCAATTCTTTCAGCTGAGCAAGGACAAATAATTCAATCGTGCTGCAAAGATAAAGATCCCTGGAGCAAGGCGGAGAGATGTGCTCTGCCTGTATCAAGTAATACTCTGGAGATTAGCACGTAGCATATAGCATTTAGCTGGTAGGTACAGTGAATCAAGGCTGACTGTGATTCACATAGTCAATAAAGCAGGTTGGCTTATTGCATCACGTTGTTCACACTGGCTTTACGGTCACAACATAATACAAGAGCTTTCATAAAAAGTGCCTCCCAGCCTGAGATGGCAGACCAAACCTCGGTGATAAAGTGTTTCGCTGGGAGTCAGAAAATGTGCTTTTCTCTTCACCTGACATTAATGCACTAATAAGGTAAGGTTTTCTGAATTCTGTTTTTAGAAGCTCAAGCTAAAGTACATGATGACCCCATTGTTACCAGAAGAAAATTTTGGAAAATCCATTGCTGCAGTAAATTATCAGAACTCTAACTTAAACACATTCAAAAGCTGTGCTAATTTATATACAATGTCTATACAGTTATGGAGTCCATAAATTGACAAATTGCAAATTGCATGTCCATGTGCTTATCTGACATTTGTGCTGGAGTCTATGTTGTGCTGGGAGTGGACTCCACTTCCATGAACACTGTAGTTGCTATAAAGGAGACATCAAGGCACTTGGGAATGAGCACAAGAATTTTTATGGACCTGCGTTCTCTGCATAATGTGCCATAATCCTGAATATATCTACTTATGTTTCAATTCATTCACACATGAGCAACAAAAAATAATTTAGGCCAATATATGAAAATTTCTCCACATGTGTTCCATACCTCTAACTGAAGAATGAAATTTATCATCTAAATATTTAAAATCTGACACAATTTTTCAAATGGTGATTCTGATAGCACTGACATAATGCACATGTTGTCCAATACAAACTACAGTATAGTGGACAATATTAATAATGGATCTTAAGGAGCCAGTAGAATAGATGGTGAACATAAATTTGCAGTCCTTGTGTAGGCTCCATGTATGATTTTGAAAGGGGTCAGGGGTTGTACATGTGTTTAAGCATGTGGATCTTAACAGACTCACTTCAGTCTCCTGCACTCTCAGCATCTATTGCCTTCTGCTGTACATCACTCTGACAGCAGGGACTTTGGCTGCTGCTCCAGGTGGAAGAGGTCCTCTAATGTGATGGACAGGAATAGTCTGCAATCCCCAAAAGGAAGTAACCTCACAGTGACCTCACCCACTTCTGACTCGTATGACCCCTCAACTTACAGCCCTTGAACCATGTGATGTCTGATGTTCCCATGCATAAATAGAAGTGGGTCAAAATTCTCACGAGGTTATCCTTTAAATCATGTGATTATTTTCAGAATTTCAAGTCATCTTGAAGAATCTAATTTACTATAAAAAGCTATATTGCTGTGTTTTCTTGGAAATAAATGACTTTTCTAATTTTTTTTACATTCATGAAAGTAATTTATGAAAATATGTATGTGTTCTTAAATGCTGAATATGTCCCATCTTTAAGTAAAAATGTAGTAATTTTTTCAAGCTCAGAAGGGGTTAAAAAGTAATATGTATGCTGCAAACAGAAGCCACATCTCCCCAGAGCTGTGCAACGGTGATATTCCTCCAAAATAAATGACAATGGAAGCAGAAGTGATACATAAATTAAAGTGGCAGGATGATTGATGACTCAGAGAACAGGAAGAGGGTGTTTAAATCGCTTTTTGTAGAACTATGAAATATGCACGCACACTAATGCACACATATACTGTACACCCATACACATGTTCACACACAGACACACACACACCCACACACACACACACACACAGAAGAACCAGTCCCGTGCGCACACACATGCATGGACACCATTTGCAATGTGTAACCACATCAATCCAAGACCCTCTGCACCATCCTAAAATACACCCTTGAGACCAAGTGAGAGGAAAAATTATGATGGAGAAAGTGTTTGCACGCTTGTATGTGTGTGCCAGTCCGTGTGTGTGTACCTTACTCCCAACGCACTCCCTAAATGAGCTCCATGCAATATTAAAAGATGCAAAATTAGTCTGTGAGTGAAGATGCTCTCAGAGTACCATTGGTGACTGACCTACCAAGGGCACCATGGGAAATAAGCAGACTGGGCATACGATTGCAAAGCAGACTAGTGGATATTGTTTCCTGGACTCAACCTATATATCACCCCCCCCCCCCCCTCCAATCTCCAGCATGTTAATTCACCTCAAGACCACCAGCCGTCCACAGGGGAAACTAACAGAGGTGATGGCGAACTCATTACCATTGAAGCCATTGTATACCTATGTCACACTGAAGCTGAGCCTTATTGTTAAGTCAAAGGACCCCAACGGAGAAAGGAAGGAAGGAAAGAGGTAAGTAGGTAGATGGATGGACAGACAGATAGATGGATGGATGGATAAGAGTTGAGTCTTTCCCTATTTCTTATTTTCATTTTAATTAGTAGAAATAGTCATATAGTCCTTTGAATAAGAGGAACCTAATATTTCCTGCTAGTTGTAAAATAAAATCCCTCAAAGGATTAAAAACCATTCTTTGTTAAACAGGGCTTTTGTTGTGCTTGCATTACTTCCTGTCTGATGTCACTTTCTGCATCTGGGCAGTTTTGGCAAACTATCAGGTGAAAACACTGGCAATGAAATACTAAAATTGCAAAATAATATTGCTGAATATATTAAATTAAAGCAACCGACGTGAATGTTGGGTGGCTCAGCAAGCACCCTGGTTGTTTGGATGGATGGACGGATAATTGTGGGAGATGAGAAACATTAAGAATGAAAGAACAAAAGAGCAGAGAGTTTAAGAAAATGTAGAAAAAAGTGGCAGAGGAGGTGGAGGGCGAGTGTACAGTCCAGCGCTGTCTTTTATAGCCCCATTCCAGCAGATGAGCAGCATCAATCTTTACCTCGCCACTGGGATAAGGCCTGGCTGCTATCTGCAGACCAGGGGAGGGTTAGGGGGAAGCCTGAAAACACGCACATATACTGTAGATGCATGAACGCTGAGAGACGGGCAAATACAAGAATTAATCATTTACAAGCTCACAGCCCACAGACTGTATACATCTATAGACATACATCTATATACACGCCCAGATTTTGCCTCGCATACAAGTATTAATGGACCTGTATCCCTCTAGACAGACATGCAACGACTTGAAGAAGACAGATGTATAGCATACATCTCATTCACATTTCCAGTCTTCCACACATGCAGAGAGCATCAAGACTATAACTTCTCACAACACACAAGATGATGAATATTGTTTTTTCTGGAAAATTGTATCACATATCACTGTCATTTTTAGATGTCATATTTTTAGTCAAAAGCAGACAATATCCTTTTTGTCACATTTCCCTTCCATCTACATGTACAGTGCGTGTACATGTAGCAAATTAATAGAGCAAGAGCGATGCTGTTGCACAATGTTGGTGCGTGGTGATGGTGGGTTTTAGTTAGAGGGGGTAGGGAAGGACTAGCAGCAAAATAGAAAATGTTTTGAATTATACATTCCTGCCATCAGTGACAAATTGAGAGAGGGATTTGTCATAAATCATAAGCATGCAGTGCTGCCTACCGAGAGAATTGCTTGGTGGGCAGCAGCCTGAGATTTAGGAGTGGGTTGCCTCGTCTGGAGCCCCCACTCGCAGCCCCTCAATGACTAGTTAGTCTCCTATTACAGTAAGACAGAGCAAAGGGCTAAGTCTTCAATTTTACTTTGTGGAAGTAGTATTTGTTTATCCCAGCAGTTTTAATGCATCAATAACACTGGGTTTGTTATTGTTATTCTCTGAGTTTTTACAGTTTCCTCTCCTCTAACACACACACACACACGCACTTGCACACTTTAATGCCTGCATTTGCTTATTTACAGTAAAAGGTGTTCCCACTGCTCATATTTTGGTTAGCTGGGCAACTCTGTGCAATGTTTCATGTCTTGAGTTTGTTCTGTAGGTCAAACACACCTTTAGACAGAAAGTAGGTAAAGCTCACAGAAAGGTGGCCAGAAACACAAGCAGAGTGAGACAGACTTCATCCATCATGGCAGCTAAACAAACAGAAGCACGGAGAAAGAACAGGTCAGGACAGAGGGCAGAGATGACCACTGTGTTGTAAGGCCTGGGTATGTGTGCGTGGTGCACACATCTGTTGAGTACGTGACTTTCACGGTAACACTGACCACTTTGTTTTACTGAATGACTGTATTTGTGCAGCATGTAGATGTTACTGTATTGTTATGATTAGAGAAGGAATGGTCAAAGTAGGATGCAGCTCTAGTACATAAAGGTGGTGCTGTTCTGCATCACAGCTGGGATTAGGTCATGGATCTGTATTAAGCACTGGTGTGTAGTACTCAAGTACATTTTCTCCTTTACATGTAATTGAGTAGTTTTTTCAAGAATGTGTACTTTTTATTCTTACTCAGTTACACTTGTGATAGAAAACAGGTATTTCTGCTTAGTTACATTTGGTCACAACTCAACGAGTAAAAACATTGCCATGTAAAACAAACAAGGAAAAAAATACAAAACAATTAAAATTAAGCGATAAACAAAGCAATCAAATAAGTTAAAAAAAATGAATTAACTAAGCAACAAAATGAGTGCAAATTTACAAAATTAAAATCAAAATGTAATAAACAAAGACAACCTAAAAATTGCAAAATATTCCAAAAATTATCAAAAACACAGAAAACATTCAAATCAAGGGGCAAAAATGAAAAATGTAATAAACAAAATGAATAAAAATTAACAAAATACAAACAAAATAATCAAGAAAATGACTACTTAATAAGTGGGAAAAAAAACTAAATTGAATGATAAACCACACAGCATAACTAAAAAAAACATAGCTTGTCATATTTCAGTGTAATTGTGGGGCAATAGGGCCTGCAAAAAGGAAGGATAAAAATTTATAAATACATAGTCTTTTGATTTACCACCTGCTAAAAACCACTGTTTTACACTGTTGGAGTTTGAGAAAGTTTAGAGTTTTTAAAAGCATGGTGAGTTTGAAGGTCTCTGGTTCCCAGCCCCCATGTTCCACTCTGACCGTCTGTTGTCAATAAATAAATCACAGATGAGGTCAGAGTCCTGTATTTACAAAGTGATTAAAACTCACGAGCCGAGGCGCTTAAACGAACCTAAACAAAACAAACGAGTGCAAAGGTTTCCCACACACGTACCCGCAAGTAGATATGTGTGTAAAGACAAATTCCGAGCTAAACTTAACAAGCGCACATGCACAGAGAGGTGAGGTGTACAAACACGTACGGAAAGAAAAAACACATATACTGTACAGCACACTTGCCTAGAAATGTCACACAGCTTATGATTATGAGCACAACTAGAGCGTATAAAGAAAAATAATGTACATTTTCTATAATTTCACACATACATTAGAAGACTTTGTGGGATTATTTAAAATTTTACCAATTTTGTAGCTTGGTAAACTAGCACTTTAATATAGAGAGAACTATATGTAATAATGTGCATTTAGTGGTGGTGTAATTGCAGTGAGAAAAGAATGATGTGCCCCTGTATTATTATTATTTTTTGTTTCTGATTGTGATCCAATAGTTGCAAGATGTGTTCTTTTATTTTCTTTTTTTTTTACTTTTGTTTACTCTTTTTCTTTAGGGTTAAAAATACAAATGTAAATGTAAAAACATCCAGGAGAACTTGGATAAGTGGACACAGAGGATGGATGGAATAGAGAAAAACACAAGTGAGATGAACATACAATAATTACATCCAGCATTTGTATTTCAATCATTTTTGTTGTGTGTTTATTTACATCCAGGAGAAGGAAAGTATCTAATTTTCAAAGGTCACATTGGTTATGTCATAATTGAATATGTTATACAGAACATTCTGAATTAGTTCACCGTGTTTGAAATATTTACTGTAACTCACCAGTGGTATTGAGTCAAAATGTTGTTGATGACCAGAAACAAACTCCATATTGATGTGTTTTCTCACAGGTAATGTGTGTCATTGTTCACTTTCTGTTCCTGAAGTCAGTTTGACCCAATTAGACCCAATTAGAAACCTGTTATAAATACAAGAACAATCCAAGAATTTAGAAAACTAAGCCAGTGTTCCATTGTGGGAAATGTAAAGAACTCAGAGAACAACTTTCAGCAAGTGCAATCTGCAGCTGTGTTGTTTCCCTGAAGGTGTGCAGTGCAGTTACTTCTTCAGCCTGAGCTACACTGTTACTACCATTATGTTGAACACAATAATTTACATTTAGTTGCTGTATAGTGGCAGATTTGAAGAAAGTCAATTGAGCACAGTCTGTGAAAAATAATCAAGTATGGTTTTGGGTCTGTTTTGCTTTATTTGGGTGAGTACAACAGTGAATTCTGAATTATACCAGTGAGTTCTTCAGGAAAATTTCAAGAGCACACAAAAACAGTATTCAAGTCAAAGTGTTTTTATAACTATAATAACTCAAGTAGAAGTACTCAGAAAAATAAGTACATGAGTAGAAGTTAAAACAAAAATCGGAAAAAAAGCTACTCAAGTAGTGAGTAACTTCATAATGAAGAATTTATTACAGCTTTATGTTTAGTGTTTAAATGGGTTATTTAGCATTTAGGTGATAATGATGAAAAGTGCATGAATAAAGTAACAGATCTGCAACTGGGTAAATGTAAAACAATACATGCTCAAGATTTGTTGCTTATTTTCTTAATTTTTCTTTATTTTCTTTATGTTTATTATTTGATTATTTTGATCATTTTTTTCTTGTTTAGTTGCTTATTTTGTTGATTTTTTTATTTTGATTTTTTTGGTTGCTTATTTTGTTAATTTCTGTTAGCATTCTTGATTATACACTGCCTGGCCAAAAAGAAAAGGTCACCACCTGGATTTAACTAAGCAAATAGATATGAGCCTCCCATTGGATAATTTCTGCATGGGTCATTATGTTTCAGCTGGCAACAAGTGATATTAGGACAGTGGGGAACCATCATCTTTGAAAAAAAAAATGTGGTTGGAAAAAAATCTTGAATGATCATGACCGGTAATCACTTAAATGTGTGGTGGAATCAAATTGTAAAAAAAACAACAGTAGA
>JAQQAE010008960.1:0-14889 GCA_029823295.1 Pseudamia nigra
AACTCATTTCTTTTGTTTTTGGCATGATGCTTGTACGAGTGAGGCTTAAAATTCTTTCTGAAGTGAATATTAGATGCTCCCTTTTATGTGAATGAAACAGGAATTTCACTTTTTTGTTGTAATATGTTAAGAAATGCATTGAAACAGGTCTATTCCATTTCCTTCAGAAGTTGTTTTTTGAGTAGCCTATTTGTAAGTGCGACACAAGGTCTTTGTCATTCAAACTTTTATTTTTTAATGTAGATTAATTTTAACTTTGCATGATAGATATAACATCATCTTATTTAACAGATGATTTTTGGTGCATGTGTTTTCCTTCTAACAAACACAGTGTTACATTTTGTGAACCAGCCCTGTCATGCAAAATATAAGGCCTTATTTTCTAAGTTTTATATGCTCACTAGTCTTGGTTGTTGACAACCTATGGATTGAGCACTGTGACGGAAGCAGAGGTCAGGGTTCAAGGATCAGAGTCTTCAGCATGGGTTGGGTATGTTCATTCTGCTTCACTTCTTAACTGTTCTTACTGTGCTTGCTTGAGTCTATAAATTTGCCACTTTGGCACAAATCCAATACTGTGTTATGTTTTTTTTTTTCCCATCAGTGATAAGCTTCTCAGCTTTATAGCTGAATGACCATAAAAATAACACAGAAAAATGTTTTAGAATTGTAACTGTTTATTGATGTATTCTACAAATTATCAAGTTTTTTTTAAACGTTCTGTATATTTTTAAAATGGGCATTGGAATTAACTGTGTATGTGTATTGAAAAGCCTTCTGAACAATTTCACAAATCTTTATTATGATATTTACTGCTTATGAAAAATGTACTCACTTGCCCACCTCCAGTTTCCCTGAATTGCTAGAAAGACCAATAAAGATGAAAAGATAAAGAAGAGGACTTATGAGTTGACCCCTGACCTCTGAGGAAGGAGATAGCCCTGAAATAATAACATGTCAACCTGACAAAGCTGCAGAAGTTTGGAGAAGCATAGTATATGGTATAACTTTAAGTTCTTATGTAAACCTACCTCAATACATTTCCCAGGAGTGTGGCATGGGGATTTTGATAAAATACACTGAGACCTTAATCCCAGAGAACAGGTAGGTACTGTAGTAATTAAAATACAGTGACAAAAAAGCATGAACACATTTCCAGTTGTCTCCGTGTTCATCTTCACAAACCCGACTGAGAGATGACTGTCCCAACAACACTCTGAAGCAAAATCTAACAGCGAAGAAATCTAACAAGAAACTCACATTAGGTGGACTCTGCTGTTAACTTGAGTGTTAATGCCACATGTGTTGAGTATGTTTACACTGCAGATCCAGAACATGCCCACTAGAGAGTGCTGTGTAAAAGTGTAAAAGTTATACACACTACTAACAGCAGGACAGTGGGCGATAGTTCAGGCTAACTGACAATGTGTGGTTGTGATTTTGGTATGATTCAGTATTTGTTACTTTCACTTACCTGTGAATTAGATCGGGAATGTGTGTCCTATTAGCTAGTTGTTGATTCACTTTTTTTTGTTTGGTATGAGTTAAAATTATTTTTAGTTCGATTTTAAATGCTTTATCATCAAGAATAAAGATTATTGACTGGCTGTGTATTATGAAACTTTGTGTTTATTCTTATGAATTTATTCTTCTTCCTGCAAAAACACTCAAACAAGACAAGAGCACACTTCCATTTAGCCTCTTTTCCTCTGTCTCATTCCATCTGTAGCGATGTTTCATCATACCCTTGCTTGCAGATACTTTGCTTCTTTAGTTTCTGTCTGTTAAGGCTTGTTGTAATACTCTAAAGATTCATTCCCGTACTTTTTGGTTTGGTTTGTTATCTTGCAGCTGCATTGCACCAACAGTTTGTCGTGACTGGAAGTAGGAGGGTTGTATGAATAGTATGTAGAGTGTGTAATGTTTGGTTGTGAGCATGTGTGCCATATCAGCACTAGTATGGATAGTTGTGCAGTCTTCCTTATAAAAACTGACTTAAATCCATGTGTTTCTCTCTGATTTTATTTGCACACAATTTTACATGACAAGTGGAATATGCAAATGTAAAAAGAGTTAAACCTCATAAAAAGGTAACAGCTAAAGGTTCGAAAATGCTGCCATGAAGATAATGAAGCACTTATCATTTTTATACGTATCCTTTTAAATGAAGAGCCTGATGAAAACACATCATCAAACACACACAAAAGGATCCACGCATGCACACATGAAATATTGTGTTTTGATTAGTGTACATTGTGCTTTGAAACTTACTGCCGTCCAGGTTTCTTTGTCAGGTTGACTTTGCCTTCCACTTAGTACATTATATAAATCACACACTGACCTAAATGTGTGGGCGACTACATTATACTCCGTTTACAAGAATATCCACTGTTGTTTCTGTACAGCTACAGAACCAGAAAGTGTGCATCATCCTTCATGGAGCTCTGTACACTTATATTCTGTTCAGCCCTGAAGCCACTGACTGCAGAAGACTGCTGTTTAATAATTTCTCAGCTACTGAATAGAGAATAAACCACTAGCGTATGCTGCACATACTGACTTATATTTTCTCCTCACTGGAAAGACATTATATTGAGGGTGATGAAATACTGTAGTGTGTAATTCTCTGCTTTTACGTACTATCTTTATTAATAGAGCACTCACAGTAAACTTATTGTCCACTATTTCTATTAAATCCATAGTGAACATCTACTACAGTTTGCTGTTGCTGTGGATCAAGCTATTTTTGTTGTTACATTCACAGTTTTCATGCAATACAGGCTTCTAACCATCATCCCAGGGTAAATATGGCATACCCAGATAAGACAAGTTTACTGTTAACCAGTGGGTCATTGAAGGGCATACTTTTAGTCAAGTGTTCCTGAAATTCTGAGCACCAAACACTTCATTTTCTGTGTCCTGGTGTATAATACTATAAAGGAAGCAGAAAAAGGAACAAAACAATCAACAAAATGAGCAAATGTCAACAAGACATTTGAAAAAAATGAACAAAGTCATGCACAAAATGAGCAGAAATTTAAAAACTGAAAAATACAATCAAGAACACGATAAAAAATGAACAAAACATTCCAAAAGTGAGCAGAATTTTAAATAAATTAACAAAGTCAGCAACAAATGAATGAACATGGAACAAAAAGAGACCCAAAAATAGCATATTATGTACACTGCTCTTTTTTGCATATTTGTCACAGTTACATTGTCAAACAAATTTTAACAATAGAGAAAAATATTCCAACTACTGTACTATAAAACCAGTTTTTAAATAGAATTTTCATTTTTAATGGAAGAACTGTCCAAAACAACCTAGCACTATGTGAGAAAATATGTGCCACTCTCTTGTTTGACCATGAATTAACTGTGCAATATGAATTAGCCACATTTTTTTGCTGAGTTCATTTTCACAAGCCACACCCAAGCCTGTTTACTGCCAGACCTGCTAAATCAACAAATCACAAAAATAGTAAAGTAGGATAAAAGATCCCAAAAAGTAACACATCATGACACAATCTAAAGAATTCAAGAGCACAACATCATTGACATCTGCCAGTCTGGAAAGGGTTATAGGGGCATTTCTAAGGCTTTGGAATCCCAGCAAACCATGGTCAGAGCCTACAACAAAATTTGAAATGGGGGTGAACCTTCCCAGGAGTGGTTGGAGGTCACAACAGAACCCAGATCAACATCCAAAGAACTTCAGGCCTCACTTACCTCAGTTAAGGTCAGTGTTCAAAATTCAATAATAAGAAAGAGACTGGGCAAAAGTGACATCCATGTAAGTTTTCTAAGGTGAAACCCACTGCTGACCAAAAAAGAACACAAAGGCTTGGAAGATGTGCATCCTGTTTCCTCTGGAATAAAACTAACACAGCATATTATAAAAAAGAACATCATAGTATCAATCAAACACGGTGGTGCTAGGATGATGGTCTGGAGCTGTTGTGTTGCTATAGGACCTGAATGACTTGCCATAATTGATGGAACTGTGAATTCTTCTCTCTACCCTGAGGAAGAATATCTGGACATCAGTTTGTGACCTCAAACTCAACTGCACCTGGGTTATGAGGACAATGATCTGAAACACACCAGCAAGTCCACCTATGAGTGGCCCAAGAAACAGCAAAACCAAAAAAAAAACAACAACATGGTTTTGGACTAGCCTATAAGGTCTGGGTTGACTTTGCATGAGATGCTGTGGCATGAACTTAAACATACCACTCACACTCAAAAACCCTTTCAGTGTGGCTTATCTACGTTAATTCTGCAAAGGAGAGTGGGACAAAATTCCTTCACATACTGTGGAAGACTCATTGCCAGTTAGTGCTAATGTTTGATTGTAGTTGTTGCCACCTACCTGGGTTATACTATATTTGTATAATATTCAAATATATTTGACGATATGAAACATTTATTGTTTTAGTGTGACAATACACACTAAAATAATGCATCAGGAGGGGCAAATCATTTTTCATAGCACTGTGCAAACTACTGGAAAAAATGGGTAGGAATTGAATTCAATCAATCCAGAAAATAAACAAAACATATTTAGCTATATTGGCGATCCATTTTAATAATGCTGATGGGGACTAATCCCTCCCCCTGTGAAATCCACAGCTATGCTCTAGCCTAAATGTCACAAGAAGGTTGGAGCTCAATGATCCATTACTGAGTTGAAGTTAAGGCGACATTCACTGAATTAAAACCAGTTCTTTACCCTGAAAACAGACAGCGTGTCTCTTTATCTGAAATGCGTGCACGTACTTCCACTGATCCCATCCCTTCCCATCAACAGTGAACCTTTTTATTCCCGTGCTCACCGGAACAAAACACATCACGTCAAGTCAACAGCAGCCCTCAAAACGGAAGCAAAGCATCCTGCCTTTAAAATATAATACTGTACTGTATACTCCAAACGGCGCCTCCTCACAAGAAGCTCCCAGGAATGTGAACTGCAGGTTCAGGTGGGAAATAAATGCAGAAACAGTCACATTTATGGGCAACCTAAAGTTTTTCCCAAGATGCTGAAATGTGAATATGGGAATAATATGCGCAAATTGAAGCGAGGGTTTTCTCGAATTCAGAGCTTTGATGATGAAATTGTGAAGGGAGCCGTTTGCAACAGATCAGTGTTTCCAAGACTTTTTCAGCTCAAGATCCCAAAAGACCCCAAAAAGATGAACCGCTTTGGATTGTTTTTTTCGTACATTTTATGTGTTACTAACTCGTTATTTTTTGCACGTGCCTTATTTTACATGTAGAAGTTGATCAAATGTGTGAGGATGGAGACTGACTTCTAGCGTACATGACATTAAATATACAAATCAAGCAAAAAGAAATTATAAAAATAAACAAAATAATTCATAAATCGAACAGATTGTAGCGCAGTGCGGACTAAAATTAACACGAGTATGCATAATTGAACAAATATGATACAAAACAGTAACAAAAATGACCAGAACATTTCACAAAATGAAAAAAAAAAAATCGAAATTAGCTAAACAATCCAGAAAGCAACACCAATGAATGAACGGAACGATAAAGAAAATTAACAAAAATGATAACAAAATTACCAAGAAATTGTAAGAAAATTATAAAAAAGAAAAGAAATGTAGAAATAACGTACAAATCTAGTCGATAAGCAAATGGGCTTTTATTTTGGAATAAGATAACGGAAACGGTCTCGAACATACCACGCGCTTTATTGTCGAGCGCGCGCACAGACAGGCTCATTTCACGCGCTGGTCGACTCTCAGCGCACAGAAGATGGTGGCGGCTGCGGACGCTGCGTTGCCCGCCGCGCCCGGACAGCGCACACACTCTTCCCGCAGGATTCGACGCTAAAGTGGCGCACAATAATGGTCAGCCAGCGAAATTAAGAGCGTCTAATCTCACTCCGGACGATGCAGAGACTGAAAAGGCTGGACGACGCAGAAGCCCTCATCCATCACTACAGTCTAACGGAATTATTACAGGCACATTGTCTTGAGCGTTCTGTGCAGTTCAATTAAAGTGGCTTGACGGCGAAGGCGCTACGTTTTGAGCTGTGGGACTGTGGTGACGGGGGCGTGGAGACCTTTTAATTAGTGCCACTCTCTCCAGGGCAGCCTTGGGGAAACTTTACTTCACGGGAAAGGACGGACTGGACTGGACGAGACTTCATGTCTGCTCAAGGCTGCGATTTCTCGTCTGTCCGGTTCACACAGAAAACCCAGTCAAGAACTGGCAGGTTCAGGACGTCTGGATGTTTTTTTGGGCATTAGATGCGTCTGCGGATACCAAAGCAATACGAATGTTGCCGAGCATTGAAGGAATATTGAATAACGCTTAGCCACGGATGGACCTGTTTCCAGGTCTTCTAATAATCATTTTCTCGGATTTCTGCACCCCTCCAAAGACCCTTTCTGCGTTTGGAGATAGAGCAGGGAATTCAGTGAAGGAAGGTGGAATAATTGCGATAGGCCCTGAAGCAAAGTGTAAGTACAAGCTTTGGTGGCAGCTTTTGCGCTTATATCTCCCGTTACCTTCGATCATCAAGCTGCACAGAAGATCCATATCTCCAGCCTTTTTAGAAATACAATAAACAAACACTGTGCATAAGAAGTTTAGGCTTAAGTTTGTGGAAAACGTGGCAAAGAACAACAGCTCTTCTCAGTGGAATAAGCAAAAAAAAAAAAAAAAGCAAAACCAAAAACTGAAAATGAAACGTGATTACAGACTTCGCAAGAAAAGTATTTTATTACCACACTATCACAATAAAAGCATTTGGCATTCATTGTAATGCATATTAGGCATATAGCTCCCCTTTAAGCATATACTTTGGTGTTTTCTTTTTCAACTTTGACGTTTATGGACTGTTTTTTCCCAAATGCTTTTCCAATGAGTGAAACCCTCTGCAAGCAACCGGGTGGATTTGGAGTAAAACAGAGCAGCCAAATTGCGACCCTTACAGTCTCAAGTGCGTCCAAACAGACTTGAACCTGGAGGAATGCAGGGATTGACGTCAAGAGGGGCAGTAATGAACTTCTCAAAATTTTTGGAAGGTGTGCTGGTACTACTTCAACCACTGCACTGCTAACTGAGTGGAAATTTTCTCCACAGAGTTTTTGAGATCTCACTTAAATTTTAAAGGTTTATCAGTCATTCCCTTGGTTATTTCACTCTGGTTCTATACTTTGCCTTACTCTTTTATGTACTTCGTAGTCACATTTGCTTATGCATATTGCTTAATACTAGAGTGATTTACAATGGCGTCTCCCCAGCATCAACAACTGCTGCCTCACAACACAGAAGTGAGCTGTGACTCAAGTGGAGATGGAGGCGTCTCGGTGAGGATTGGCAGCAGTGTCAAGCATAAGCATGGAGGCGGTCCGCTTGGTTCATTCGGAGGAGGCTTTATGGGGGGATCCAAGCACTGCAAGTACAGCATCTCCTCCAGCTGTAGCTCTGGAGAGTATGGAGTGAGGAAGCCTGTGGTCAAGAGCTTTCGTGCACACAAGAAGATGCCTCAGCTTTTTGAGAGATCTGCAGGTCATTTCTGGGACCCAAAGTTTGACTCTTCCATCTTGGAGGAGGCCTGCAGAGAAAGGTGTTTCCCTCAGACTAAGCGGCGGTTTCGTTATGTGCTGTTTTACGTGGTTTTTGCTGGTTTCCTCTGGGGATTGTACTTCGCTGCCAATCCTTCCCACTGTGACAGGATGGCCTTTCTCATTCCCATTGCATCCTTCCTGCTTTTTTGCCTCCTCCTCTTCCTCTTGACTTTCACAAAACTCTACTCTCGCTGCTACAACCAAGCGTCTCTGCTTCTCATCTTTGTAACCTTCACTCTGACCCTGGCTCCACAGATTCAGACATCAGCTTTCAGGGACGCAGACACCCCCATACCTACAGTTGATGAGGATGAGTTCAGTGGCATGGGGCCCATGCAAAACCTGTCCTATGACAAGGTTGTGCGGGATAACACCTGGTCTCCATGTCTCTCACCTGTAGGGACATTTTCGCTGTGTATGGAAGTTCTCCTGTTGTTATACAGTGTCCTCCATGTTCGCCTTTATGCTTCTGTCCTTATGGGCTTTCTCTATTCTGTTTTGTTTGAGAGCTTGGGTTGGCTACACTTATACCAGGCAAAAGATAGCTGGAGCTTATCCTCTCAGGCTGACTGGGATACCTTAAGATGGTTGGGGCCAGCCAAAGCTCTGCTGCACCTCTGTGCCCATGCCATTGGGATACACCTATTCATAATGTCTGAGGTGCGGTCACGCAGCACGTTTCTAAAGGTGGGACAAGCTATAATGCATGGTAAAGACCTGGAGGTTGAGAAAGCCCTAAAGGAGCGAATGATCCACTCTGTCATGCCAAGAATTGTTGCTGATGAACTGATGAAGCAGGGTGATGAAGAGATAGGGGACAGTCAGGGTAAGCGCTACTCCACTAGTGGTGCAGCAGCTGCTCTCTCCAGTCCGAAGAACAATAAACGCAAAAAAACTTCTATCCCTCGAGGCCAGATCATTTTCAGACCCTTCAACATGAAACGGATGGAGCCTGTCAGTATCCTGTTTGCAGATATTGTGGGATTCACAAAGATGTCTGCTAACAAATCTGCTCATGCCCTTGTGGGACTTTTAAATGACTTATTTGGACGTTTTGACCGACTTTGTGAACTCACTGGCTGTGAAAAGATCAGCACGCTAGGTGACTGTTACTATTGTGTGGCTGGTTGCCCTGAACCCAGACCAGACCATGCTTATTGCTGTGTGGAGATGGGCCTAGGCATGATCCAGGCTATTGAACAGTTCTGCCAAGAAAAGAAGGAGATGGTGAACATGAGAGTTGGTGTCCATACAGGCACAGTATTGTGTGGTATCCTGGGCATGAAACGCTTCAAGTTTGATGTGTGGTCCAATGATGTTAACCTGGCAAACCTAATGGAGCAACTAGGTGTGGCTGGGAAGGTCCACTTATCACAGGCCACTGCTAACTTCCTGGATGATCGCTACCAGCATGAAGATGGACAGGTCATTGAGAGAATAGGACAGAGCGTGGTGGCTGATCAGCTCAAAGGTAGGTGCTCTGTGACCTAAGAAATATTGAAATGTCTCACCTTTTCTACTATTCTTTTTATGTTCTAAATGTATAATTTTAGCTTGTAGAATGATGAAAAGAAAACTTACTGTTAATTCTTGGCAGTGGTAATATAATTTCAAAGGCAGCAGGCAGAGCTAGACTGCTATAATGATGCTTACAAGCTGCAATTATTTCTCCAGGATCCAAGAGTCTTTGGCATTTTAATGTACTAAATTTATATCCTATGATCCTGGTGTCCCCAGAGGTAATGTTTATTTGCGATCGTATTAGCATTTCATGCTCTAGGTGGTTCAAAAATGGGGAGCATTTGCATTGGTCAAGGTCGACTCAGGGTTTTAGCATTATGTATTATAATTGGCCCAGATTGGCTGCCAAGGGTTTGAATGTGTTATCAGTGCCCTCTGTGGTGCTGGTATTATGTGACTGTATGACTTTTTCCCATCCCATCCACCCTGTCTTTGCTCATGCTTTGTTCCTTTGTGCAATTACATTGCCTTCCAGACGTCCTCAATGTGTCCTGTTGTGTTAACCTCGTGTTGAACCTCAGGGATTGCTTTGTAACTTAATGTAACTGTGGCCTTCTCTAATACATATTTGCCTGTGCCTTTATTGTCACCTCTATATCTTGTCCTCTCTTTGCCTGCTTGATGGTAGCTTTTATTTGATACATTTATGCATATCTCCCCAGTGTAACTAAATATTGGCTTAATGGGTCTTTTTTTAAAATCATTTTAAGCTTGCTGTTTTATTATGACTCAGTTTAAGTCAAGTGACAGCATCTAAGTTATTTCACATGGCTTTCATTCGATCTATTGAGTATGCATTTCAGTTTTGTATTCTTTTAATAAGTTGTGAAAGCACCTCTGTTGAGGCTGCACATCTAATTTTCTATGATGCGTTTAGCCATGGATTAGTGTGAATTGACAGTTTGCACAAATAAGTAATTTAAGTGCATGTACTACTCACTTTGTATGAATACGGATGAAATACCTTTGGGACTTACCACATGTCTGCTTAGTTAATATATTATTCTGTCCTGGAAATCAGGAGTGTAAAGAGCATAGGAATATTGAAAGTGTATTTTGTTTACGAGCCAAGAAGAATGATTTATGGCTTGACATTTCTCCCTCATCTTGTAGATTAATGAGCATCAACCACTCCAGCATTTGCACCTCTTTTTGTTATTCTGAGGATAAATGTGTTACCTGCAGTGGTAATCACCTGCACCCCTTGTCTTCCTCCTCCTCCTTGAGTCCGTTCTTTCCTCCATGCATTCACCTCCTTTCTTATGATTTATTACCTCCTTGTAGATTTGCTGTGCCAAAGAGAGGGCTGGCTGTCAAGAGAGTGTTGTTTTCTGGTGCTGTAAAAATCTCTCCACAGTCTAGCTCAGTTTGTATAAATCACTTGGGTAACATTGCAGCCAGGCGTGGATTCTGGCTGTGGCTGGTCCCCGTTGCCTGACTCAGAGGTAAATTGCTCTGACCTAGACACTGATTGCTTGGCAGCTGTGTTTTTCCTCTTTCTTTATGAGTCAATTTCAACTTGAGGCTGAGAGTGTATTGTCATTTATATTTCTTCCATTAGGTGCATGTGTTAAAATGTTTAATTGTTTTATTTTTAGCTCCCCACAGTAATTCTAAGCTGCTTGTGACTCTGTGTACCAGAACCTCTCTTGGACTACAGCAGTGTAGTCAGCAATGTTTTAACTGCATCCTGTTGGATCCTCAACACAGAGCCAAGGCTAGTGGTTCTGTAAACATATCAGGTTGTGGTTTGCTGGGCAAATCTCAGATTAGACAGCATACTATACATCTCTCTGAAGCAGTAACTACAACTTCTCTCATGCTATTAATGAAAGAGCCCCCATGTAAGGCTCTTTCATTTTACTTGTGTCTGTAAGTGGTTACATTTGAGGTCAGGTATGATTGTGCTGTGTGTTTTTCTTACTGGAAAAAGGAGCTATATTTGGCTCAGTTTCCCTGGGAAGTACACGTCTGTGTCCTTCCTTTGTACTTGATGCAGAATGATAGCACCTGCAGAAGATTATCCCTTTGGAGAAGACTGTCAGTATGGCACTATTCCCTTCCTCCTCATGACAGTAATCATAGAGAGGCTGAGCTGGTTGTCTCATTGCCTTTTATTTTAGGGGAAATAAAAGCTGTCGGCGTGCTGATACTGACTGAAATACTGTGTGATACAATAACAATGACATAGATACAGTAATTTACTTAGAAGTTGTTGTCATTATAATCTTTGTTGTATTTGAGCTCAGTACTCACATGCACATCCATTACAGTAGCTTAGTGTGGACTTGAGGAGTCTTCTACTTTATGATAGTTATCCTGCTTTGTGTTTATCTCTCCTGCTGTGACTCCTGTTATTCACCTCAAGTGAATAAAAAGTAAAACAAATATCATCAACACTAGTAACTCCACTACAATTATCTAAAACATACTTCCATTAATTGCACAACTCCTTTCCACAAATATTCATTATGCATAGGGTTCTCACTAACCATTTGTCTCCAGGTAAAGCTTGTTGTCATATTCAGTTTGAAATTATAATCATGATGTTTTCAAACTTTACTACTGAGCAAAGGCAGGGTAGATGTGTACAGTATATCTCTCCTAATCTGCTCTCTTCTATCATTGACCTGAGATATTTCTAATTAAGCAAGACTGGGTGTAATCTCGCCTAAAGTGATTAATGTTAATAATTTTCCATCATCATATGTTCCCACACATGCCTGATGTTACCCTGACCCTGAACATCATCAGCTGCCTGCCAGCCAGACCCTTTTATCACAGCAAATAATATTGATTGCCTATAATGAGGCTGTCGTGGCTGTGTTTATTTATGAGGAGGCAACAACCGAGGTTTTGTCATGTAGATATTAGAGAAAATCAACCTAGGCCAAGGGTTGTGCTGCCTATAAAATGGTGGATAATTTATACTGTACTCCATGTTATCAATTTATCCCAATAGCTGTCAGAGTAATAATTGATTAGTTATGTTATGATTGATTAGAGAACAGAGCAAAACTTAACTTAACTCTGTGATAAATGTTTTGTGTCTCCTCACTGTGGACATATTACTTCATGTTCTCCAGTTATCAGGAGATCCATTTCTGCTTTCGGGAGGCATGCATATCTACATTGATTTTCATTATTTTCCCTTCTTTGTTTGTGCTTTACTGTAGGGATATACTGTCAGTCAACAAAATGTATAGAATTTGCCAGTGGCTGAGTGGGAAATTATAGTGGCTGTTACCTGTAACCTTGACAGTAAATGAGGCCGTTTTTGAGGTTAGAATTTTAAAAGCAGCAGTGAAAAGTTGAAGAATGTGACAACTGAGAGAAAAAGCAAGTGCACTGCTTTTAGCTGATGCAGTCATGTAGGTTTTGGTCAGATGGACAGTGGTACTAGAGAGCACGTTAAATGTGACTAAATGAACCTGCAATAAAGCTAGACTCTGCTGTGGGAGCTGACCAAAGGAAACTGTAAGTATTCGAGCCACTGAATTTTACAACTATATAGCCATCTGTCATTGCACTGCTGTTCTTGACAGAACATTAAACAGTTTGGCTTTTTCACCCTAACATACAGTGCACCCAGCGGTCTTCCTCGCTAGCTGGCAATCGCATACCTGGCATGATTTTCATCTGCACTCTTTTGTCCAAATCAGTATGCACATGTAGCATTTAGCCGTACTGCAGAAAGTCAGGGAGGTCAATAATTGAGTGAAGAGCTTTGATTTAAGTGGCTTACAGCTAGGAAAGGGGTAAGGAGGGAATGACGGTGTGGTTAGGCTGTGGTGGCAACAATGGTTTGTTCAACCAATTGTAACTAGATCCTGGGATTACATTATATAGCATACTGTTTTCTGTTCGGAGTTGTTCATTTTAAGTCAGCGAGTGGGTTGTGACTCTTCAGGGACTGCCAAGGAAATAACACAGCCAGGAGGACTGTAAGCTGCTGCTATATTGTATTGCAGTGACCAAACTCTGCCTAGAACACCTTGGCTCTGCATGGTAGATTACAGCTCGACTGAGGGAGTAATGGCATAATACATCACATTGCATTGAACAGTATTGCCCTTCACTGCACATTATAGTTCAGTACGGTGCAGCATCGTAGCCTGCAGCAATGCAATCTCACCATTTATCTTATTTGGCATTATCATACTGAGCAAGCTGGCAGAGCTTCAGGATCCCTTGTCATACTTTGCAATGGTGGACCATTGTGGCAAGGTTACTGAAGGTGTATGGTGTCGTGATTAGTAGGATTTTATAGCAACAGTCATTTGGGTTATCCGCTGTGTCGCACAGTTACTCAGCAGGATTGCACTACCTGTACTCATCCAGGACTGTGTAGCAAGGGAATTACTTTGCTTCTGCCCAGCAAGCAATAAAGGATTTATACTTAGGGGGTGTAATGAGTTTTAGGAACAATAACAGAAAAGCAAAAAGGATACCTTTTTCAAAGCACTACAAATAATCTTATCTGCATGGTCCAGTTAAGCTTTCTACTAATCTAATGGTGTTGAAGATTTTTCTCCACAGCATCTACAGTATGTATGCAGTTGTGCTCTACTTAATCCTGACAAGTGTCAGAGGACACTGCAGACCTCTTAGCCCCCCTATGGGGGACAGCTGTCCTCTTGGCTCAGTGGTGAAGTGTGCTGCCTCTATGTGTTGTGACAGAGATGACCTAAGGTGAGATGGATGAGAGAGCCTGATATCAGCTCCACCACTGTGTCAGATAAGGAGTCATGTAAGCGCCCTAACAGCTGATCCTGTTGGACAAACACAGAACATGTAGCATGTGGAGTAGAACATGCTTGCTTGCTGCATAACATGCTACATAGCTCACCTAAAAATGAAATTGCTCAGTTGTATTTGTACACACTTGCTCAGCAAAAATGTTTATCAGGTACAGTGGTGCTGCGCTTCACAAATTTAATTTAACATTTGTTAACCAGAGCGACTTTTTCCATAGGAATACATGTAAAAACCAATTAATCCGTTCTGGACCCACAACAAACTCCCATATAAAGTATGTATTACACACCCGTACGTGCACATTTATTCATTATTATTATTTGAAAAGGAAGTTATGTTAATTATCTGAATCGGAATGCATGAAATTAGTTCTAAAAATTATTTAGAATGTATTCTTACCTTGCCTTACGACTTGGTAGTGTGTCCGTGGACACTGCACGCGTCCGTAACTGTAAACACAGCTCCAGAAACCGGAGCTGCCGGGTCTAAGCACAGCTCCAGTGTATTTACGGCTACTGTTGTTGGCTATGGCTAACAACATAGCCGGCTCCAGAGTGGAGTCAGTTTACGATGGCAGAGGCTAGGACACACAGCACCACGCTGTCGGGCTCTGCATTGAGGAGTTGAGCTGATTCATAGATCCGGCGCTAGTCGCTAGCCTGCTGTGAAACGAGACACAGCTCAGAAACAAGACGGCCTCATCATCGGCATCTATGAATCAGCTCAACTTCTCAATGCAGAACCTGACAATGTTTTCCTGTGTGTCCTAGCCTCTGCCATCGTAAGCTAACTCAACTCTGGAGTGTTGTTAGCCTGACACCCAGGCCACAGCACTGTTAAGGACCAGGCAGCTCTGTAGCATAGATATCGAGCTACTCGTGGTATCTCGCATTTCACATGCAGCGACATCTTATTACGAGTTTTCTTGTCCCCCACTATCATTCTTCTTAGGTCCCATGATGAAAAACACAAAATGAAGCAGTATTTTAAGTGAAAAAAGGCTCAG
>JAQQAE010008961.1:0-14888 GCA_029823295.1 Pseudamia nigra
TGGTGAAGGAGGACATGAAGGTAGTTGGTGTGAGAGAAGAAGATGCAGAGGATAGGATGAGATGGAGGCAGATGATTGGCTGTGGCGACCCCTGAAGGGAACAGCCCAAAGGAAAAGAAGATTTGTTAACTCATCAAGGCAGAATATGGCAATAACTTCAATTCACCATGGCTGCATTCCATTTCAGTGCATGACTCCCAGAATGTTGCTTTGTTCATCTTGGTTCCTTGGCATCGCTTTCTGACACACTGGAAATGATAAGGTAACCTGTGTTTTCCTGCTGAGGTAAATCAAAATGTCTACTGTGAAAACCATCATTTACTGACGTATACTGTACAGTAAACTGATCTGTCCACCTCAGAAGTAGGCAGTGTTTCTACCCAAAGATAGCACATATGGCGATGAGGATAAAAGAGAATAAAAGTGCCGAGCATAGAAGTGGCCTAACAACGGCAGCAAGTGAAGTCTCCAGTCAACTCAGCAAGCAGAGCTAAGCTAAGTTGCTAACAGTCCTGATGATATTCCCTAGCTGGGAGGATGCTAGTGAAAGAAAATGGCTGAGGGTACAGTGGTCACATTTGACAGCAACTCACAGTTGTGGGAAGAATACTGTGAAGTTTTACAACACTTTTTCGTTGCAAATGGCATTGATGAGCCAGAAAGAAAAAGAGCTGTTCTGTTAAGTGGCATGGGAGCTCAGACCTGTGCACTGATGAGAAACCTGCTCAGTCCAGATTAACCAGGAGACTGCTCCTATGATGAACTGGTGAGCTTGTTGAAAAATCATTTTCACCCTAAACCAAGTGAAATAATGCAGAGGTGGAAATTTAATACAAGGAACAGGAAGCCTCATGAAAGTGCTAGTTATTATGTGGCAGAGCTGAGGAAGCTTGCACAGGACTGTAACTTCAGGGATTCACTGATGCTGCGAGACAGACTGGACTAACATTTGAAAAGGCATTAAAGTTTGTGCAAGCAGTGGAGGCGGCAAACAGAGACATTATTGATTTGCAGGGAGCAAAAGATCCGGTAAAATGGAGCCTAGTGGCGGATTCAGTGAACAAAATGAACAGTGTCCGCACCAAGACTCAGGGGGACACGAGGACATGCTACAGATGCAATGAAGATCACTTGGCTAAGGACTGCAGGTTTGCAAAGGACAAGTGTCGCAACTGTGGGAAAGTGGGACACATCAAGAGAACCTGCAGAATAAAAAACCTAGGGAAGGAACGAGTAAAGTGAAAGGGGAGAAAGGCAAATATAGCAAAAGAGCTAATTTCATGCAAGAAGAAGGGAGTGACAGTAAAAAAGGAGGATGTTTTCACAATTTATCACATGAAAGCCAGGTACATGGCCATATGCGACATGAATAAAGAATTAGTCATTCCTAGGAAAGAGCCAATAAGAAGAGCATTAAAAGTAAATGGGAAAGATATAACCTTAGAAGTAGACTTAGGCTGTGGCTATACAATAATGTCACAGAAGGAATTTTACAGGTTAGTTGAGGTTAAAAAAACCCAGGTTACTCAGGATAAAACTGAAAACATATGGTGGCCATAGAGTGCCAGTGCTAGGAGCAGCAAAAGTCAAAGTGGAAAAAGTAGGCATGATTAAGCTGTTAGCAGTAGTGGTGGTCAAAGGTTCAAGGACCAGTTTGCTGAGGTGAGGGTGGATTAAGAATGGTAGAATTCCTGGTAGAATGGCAACCTGTGCATAAGATAGAAGACAGACATGACCCGCTACAGGAAGTACTGTTGAGACATGACACTGTGTTCAAAGATGAGCTAGGGATGCTTAAAGGCTTTGAAGCTAAGATACATGTAGTTAGTGATGCCTCACCTTGCTTATACAAGCCAAGATCAGTACCTTTTGCAGTGAAAAAGAAGGTAGAGCAAGAAACAGACTTTTACCTGAGAAAATCATAGAACCAGAGAAATTCTCAGAATGGGCAGCACCCATAGTACCAGTTTTAAAACCAGATACCAGAGTAAGAATCTGTGGGGACTATAAGCTAACAGTAAACAAAGTGTCACAACAAATATGTTAACTCATCAAGGCAGAAAATGGCCAGTTACAATAACTTTAATTCACCATGGCTGCATTCCAATTCGGTGCATGACTCCCAGCATGTTGCTTTGTTCATCTTGGCTCTTTGGCATCGCTTTCTGACACACTGACATGGAACTGATAAGGTCACCTGTGTTTTCCTGCTGAATTAAGTCTGAATGTCTACTGTGAAAACCATCAGATACTGATGGATACTGGACAGTAAACTTATCCGTCCACCCTGAATTCAGTTCTAGGAACTACCCTCCACCAAGGGAAATATTTTGTTTTGCATTTGCACAGGCAGTCAGGGACCATGGTAGGGTTCGTTCAGCCTCTTAGCATCATTCTGGTGTAATAACCCGACCAAGTGGTCTGAGGTGTCCCACAAGATATCTATTTATACCTTATTGAGTCTCCATGTAAGCAAATTAAAAGCAAAATATGTTACTAGACCCTGTAACAGTCAGTATGCCAGTTCACATTAGATAGGATATACCAATCTAGCTAGCTGCTATTAGCCATTAGGTATTAGACAGGTCAGGGTAATTAGCTTGTTAACTACAGTAGCAGGAAACAAAATGAAAGATTATAAATTACTGGAGACACATTTTTTTTACTTATTTAACTGTTTGTTGTAAATCGTGTGCATGTTATAAAATGTTTCCCACACATGTAGAGGATGCATGGTCGAGTTTGCCACCATCTTTTCTCCTGATGGTTTGGACCCATAAATCCCTTTTTATGACTCAGTAGCTGAATAAAGTGAAGTTCCTTTGTTCCTCATACAGACTACAATTAGTTTTATAACAAACACTAACACCTAGCAAGTAACGCTATGCTAACGATGAACGGATATGATAGCTTATTATAATACAGCTAGCGTGTTCTTTTGCGAGTACAATCCAAATATTGATTGTTTTGCCCCAAGTGGAGTTATTGGTCTGATGTATCCAGTAAAGGACGTAGCTTATGAGTTCTAGGAATCACCAAACATCTACATCATATGAGTTCCTATACCACTGTGAAAGACCCTGCCTCGGAGTAGGCGCTAAAATGGTCCATGGTCCCTAGTTCCTATGCGGTCTGAATGTGTGAAAAATTGGCCTGGTTCCTGAAAAGGTTTCAGGAACTGCAAAATGTCCCTACAGTGTGAAGGGGGCTTTTGAGAGTTCTCTAACGTTTCTTGCACTTTTAAGTTTTGTCTTTGAAAATGATTTCCTCATACGTAGCCCTTTTACACCAACAGGGGACCAGCATGGTTCTGAGCGTTTAGCCCAACAATGAACTGGTTCAGAATTTTGTTCCCAGCTGGAGCCAAACACAGTAGATTCTTTGCTGGAACCAAAGTGGATGTGTTATTTCACTGATGAAGCTTTGGATTTAAATACATTGAGAAATGATGAACAACCTAAAATACTGTATACAGTAGTTTGTTATGAAGTGGATAAAGATATGCTATAACATTTCAGACCAAAAGAGGGTGCCAGCTTTGGGAATGATAGTTGTGTTATGCTCTGGGCTGATGACCTGAGACTCCCTGCTGTTTGGTGTGTGATTCATGAGTTACCTGCCAATAAAAGTCCTGAAGGCATAAGTATGTCTGTGTCAGTGTTTCTACCAGAAGATATCACATAGTTAAATATTCAAAAGCCTACAAAAAGGTTCTCAAAAACTGATGCTGTAGGCTATGTGAAAATCAAACACCATATTGTGGTCTGTGGTTCACTGTGCTCTGTCCACCATTAAAAACGAGTCCCAGATTAGAAGTGTCAATCTGTGTAAATGTAGACTGGTTCACCAGGGAACCTGAACCAGGGTATGAAGGGGGTGAAAGAGGCATCAGAGAGTCCTGCTCCTTCCAGTTTTGACCCAGGGGTCCTGACTTTGGGAGAGAATTGCATTACAGATGGTTTTCTGAAACTGACTACATTATGTTACAATTTGCATAAACGATACTTGTCAGTTTGATCATTTACAAGTCAAGATTGTAGCAGTTTGTTGTAAAGCTGCTGAGCTATGATTGTGAAAATACATAATTAAGACTACAAACAGGAAGTCCCAAAGTTGATGTAAAGTTTTTCTCTCCAAGATCTGTTGAGAGCTGCTGAAGAGTCTCTGGAATGATTTTCATCTCTTTCACTGCTTTATTCTCAAACAACAAGGTTAAACTTGTTAAAGTATTCACCAGTTTGGTGTCTGATGTACACAAATTAAATCCACTGAGCCATTTCACGAAAATGAATCGATTTCACTTTTTTTTGCAACAGACTGTGACTGTCTGGACTTGTAAAAGTGCCTTTTAAATTGACAAGCATCATATGTTTAAATGATATTGTAATTCAAGTGGGATTAAAAATTGTAAATCTCATGTTATTGATTATAATGCGTTTTTTTTTTTTTTTTTTTTAAATTAGATTGCATAACCTGGAAGACAGGCCGAAGAAGATGGGTGGGACTTAGGCTCTCTATGGGTGTATTTACGCTTTGACTATTTTTACCTGAACATGGATGTGCAAAAGTATTACATGGCAAACAGGACAACAAAGTGGAAGTAATGGATTTCTCAAAATTGTCCATAGTGGTAATAAAACATTGTAACAGTGTGCAAGATTGCTACTGTTCGTAGTAATTGTCAGATTCGAATGACCTATAAAACTTAAATTGAAACAAAAAAAGTTTTGTACCTTGCTGGGATTTGTCAGACTCCATCTCCTTTTTACTCAGATCAGAATTTTGCACTTTGCTGCAGAAGAGTATGAGCTACTGAGAACAACAGGTTTAAATTATGAAGTGTGAGGTGCAGAAAAATGAAAATCTCAAGAGGTTAAATAGTGTAGCTTGAAGAAGCTGCGTCTCTTCTAAACCTCACAAAAAGGTGTTGGCCTCCAAAATTAGATGGTAAAAGCAGTTATTACTGACCTAACCACAAACTTATCACTGTACTAAAGAAAAAAACGTAAACCATGGTAGTCAGCAAGAGTCCAGATCAGACAGTGAAGACACACATCCCCTGGAGGTGATGGAAAAGACGGACGCACAAACTGATCTGCAAAACATTTCTGATGCCCGTGTTTAAAAAGGACGGATATAGTTACAATTATTGAAATGATAATGCACAGAAACTAACAACACACTGCTTTTATCACCGTGAAAGCACTGTGTCTGAAAGTTTTTTTGTTTTTATGTCATTTTCATCTTGTGCCATTTGTCTACAGTCATTTACATCATTTTGTCTCGGGTCCATTATGTTATTATTATCCATATGAGCGGTCAGTTAAGTTTCTGTAGCAACAAGGCCATGGATCTGCCTGCAAGGAGGACTTCAGCACTTGCGCAGTCTAGATGCCAGCATAAAGCAATCCAACGCTATCTGTTCAGAGATGGCAAGGGTGTTATTTTTTTACATTGCTTTTATCCTACCATGTCTGAGTCTGCAGTTATGTCTTCTCTACATTTCAGATTTCACATTCACAAACTCTTCTATTTGAATTTGCAAAATTATTCATCGGACACATCAGGTGTTTTACCCTGACAACCGAAGGATTTTGGATCCTTGTAGCCCGGTTTGGAACTGGCCCCACTGTGTTTTATTGTGTTTTTAAAAGTGGTCCCTGTGTTAACTGTAAATGAAGGCGCTTGTCCAGTCTGTTACTGCCCTGAGCTGAAATAAATTGTATAAGTACATACATCTATGCAGCAACACCCAATGTCTTTGACTCATGCACACCCACAGAAACACACACCATAAATAAACAGGCTGCAAGAAAAATAAATTTGCTCATAAAGGACAGATTTTTGCCATTGGATAGAAGATTAGCCTTGGCTCTGAGCCTCCCGTGAGAGTGAAAGACAACACTGGCCTGGTCAGTGAAGTTATATATGAGCTGCTCAGACCGGTGGAACAGTAGCTGCCAGTGCTGGAGCCTGGACACAGCTCCGTCCTGAAGGCTTTCCACTGTGTCAGCCTCGACCACATTTCAAAACCTGCAGTGATAAAAGGGCCAAATCCCAAATTTAAAGGAAATCCCTTTCCACAGGCTCGACAAATTACAATCAGGCTTTTCTTATAAGTTCTCACAGCCACTTTGAAACAGGCTGGTGTATACGTTCAACACGGCCGGAGTGGGAGGTTTTTATATCTACACAAACGCATCGGATAGTCACACAGGTTCCAAACAGAGAGGGTTGTCCAGGCTTTATTGAGTAATAGATTTGTAATTGATTGTTGATTATTTCTGGAATATTTGTTCATTTTTGCACATTTTCATTTTATTGTTTTGTTCACTTTAAGTCCATTTGTGTTCATTTTGTAGACAATTTGTGAATTTATTTGATTATTGTGTCCATTTTAATCATTCTCTTGATTATTTTGTTGACTTTTTAATCATTTTCTCCACTGTTTTGTTTGTTTTAATCATTTTCTTCATTGTTTTGTTTATTTTTAAACAGGTCCTCTAATATTTCATTTATTTTTAATCATTTAATGGATTATTTTGTTGTCTTTTTATTCATCTTTGCAAATTCTGTTTATTATTTTGTTGTTGATTTTGGTCATTTTACTGAATATTGTGTTCACGTCCTGTTCCCATTTGTTTGTTTACTTAATTATTTAGTTAATTTTTTTTACAACTTCAGAAATTAATTTGTTCCTGTTTTTGTGAATTCTGTTTATTTTACTCATCGCTCATATTCCTTCTGTTCTTCTGTTCTTTTGTTTATTTCCTTGATTATTTTGTTACATTTCCAATTTGACTTTTTTGTTTGTTATTGTCATTTTTGTCAGTTTTGGTAATCATTCTGGGGTTTTTTAGTTTCTTTTTAACCATTCTTTTGATTATTTTTTCCAATTTCATCCATTTTTATATATTTTTTTATTTTTTAACTCATTATTTTGTGCATTTTGTTCATTGTCTTTATTGTTTGTCTATTATCTTTTTTGTTCATTGTTGTAATTTTGTTCATTATTTTCTTTACTTTTGTATGTTTTCCTGATTATTTTTGTTCTTTTGTTCTTAACATGTTCATTTATTATATTTTCAATTAATGTGTTCACTTTGTTCAATTATATTAATTTTGTTGATTTAGTGCATATGTCTTTTCAACTTTTAGATGGCAATAGTTGAGGTTAAAATGATTAGACCCCTATTTTTTTCTTTTTTTTTTTCAAAGCATGCCCTTTTCATTTAGAAACAAAACAAAAACAGAACTATTTTAGGAAAACGAAAATGGCCTGGGTGAATATTATTAACCCAGAAGTGATTATTAAGTGTTATTAAAAAGTGACCTTTTTTCATGCACAGCATAAACCACCAAACTCTCACTGAGTGAACTGGAGTTAAAACTGAACGTGTCTACTATTCACTTCAGAAAGGATGTGAGGCATCACTTGTAACAGCATCATGTCAAAAACCAAAGAAATATGTTTAGATCTGAGGAGAAACATTGCTGATGTACACAAAGCAGGAGAAGGCTGCACAAAGATATCAACATGTTTCCATGTTTCTAGAACTGGAGTGAGAAGTATGGGGAACATTTGGAAAAGAATCACATTTTCATAATAATTTTGACCTCAACTGTAAATTGAGTTTGGGTTGCAAAGAGATGCCAGATATCTTTTTTGGTGGATCCTGAGCCCGATACATTTAGGAACCGTGGGTGTAAAGAGCGACACACGCAGGATAACAAAACGCTGCCATCCACTCAGTGTTTTCATAATGGGCCACTTGAAGAAACACTCGCCGTGTTTACTCAGTGAGTGAGGGTCCTCTCTGTGCCGACTACTATTCTGCTCAGGCAGGGTGGGCTGTTTCTTTGACGGTATCAAATGATCACATATTCTGTTTTCCCATGAGTGGATGTCATGGTCAAAGCATCAATGAGCCACTGTGGAGGTTCACAACGCTGACACGCAACCGAAAAGGGAAGCTGTCAATCACACAGGAGCAACACTCCTTTATAATGCTCCATCTTTTTCACAGAGGATGGCAATATTTCAACTCGACACCCCAAAACGGAGGGACACGAACGTGGAAAAAAACATGAACTGACAAATTATCTGAATGTTTTACTCAAAATACGTAAACCAACACTGCTCACTGATTCAAGAAAAAGAAATCAAGAAAATGACTGAGAATAAGCAGAACGATCGGAGACATAAACAGACATGAGCAAAATATTTGTGAACACTAAGTAATGTGGAAAACGGAACAAAAATGACTAAAATAATGAACAAAATGGACAGAAATGAACAACAATAATTGGTCAAATGAATAAAATAAGCAAGTAAATGGACAAAATGAACAAAATAATGAACAAAATGAAGTAAATAAATAAGTAAATAGACAAAAAGGAATAACAATAATAAACAAAACCAACAAAATAAAGAAGCACATGGACAAAACTGAACAAAAGAATCAAGCAAATTGACTGGATGAATAAAATAATGAACACAACAAACAAAATGAATAAAATGAAGCAAACAATCTGAAAAATGGACAAAAATGAAAAAAGTAATGAAAAAAACTGACAAAAATGAAGAATGAAACAAACAAAATGAACAAAATAATCAAGAAAATTAATGAATATTAATTAAAAAACATATCAGGACATTATTTTGTTCATTGTTTTATTCATTTTCATTTTGTACATTTTTTGTTTTTATTTTTGCCATTTTATTCATTAATTATTTTGTGAATATTTGTTGAATTTATTAGTTATTTTGTTCACTTTGTTACTTGCATTGATTTTTTTTTTGCTTACTTTTGTGGATTTGTTAATTATTAGTTCATTGTTAACTTTGCTGGATTTTTTTTTCATTTCATTGAATACTCTGTTATTTTGTTGATTTTTGTTGATTATTTTGTTGATGGGTTCGCTTTGTTTTTCATTTTTGTTGAATATTTAGTGTTTGTTTTTTTTTTGTTTTTTTTGCCAGTAACATTATTCGAGGTTGTTCATTGCATCGCTTATTTTGTTCATGTTTGCTAATTTTACTGGTTGCATTGAGTCATTATTTGTTTCATTTTATGTAGAATTTTGGTCAGTTTTTATGTCTTATTTTATTAATTTTTAAAAAAATTTTTGCTCAGGTTTAATCCCCTCATTCATTTTTGTTTGTCTTACTGATTATTTTGTTCATGTCTTTCTTGATAATTATTTTTGCTGCCTTTATAGCCTGTCTATTTCACTCTAATGTGAGGTCAGACCTGTCATTAATCACCTCGAGTTTTTTATTTTACACTCCATCATGTAGAGTTGAAAGGTGGGAACTCATCTTAAAGCCATAAAGACCATTTGTTAATGGTGAAGGATGCTCTCAGTGAAGAGTAAACAGCAGAAAGGTGATGACTAAACCCTAAACCCTAACACTCTCCGCTCCCGTCTGCCGTCATGAAAGAGCCTCTTCAGTCTCGACAAGTTAAAAAACACACTCCATCCAGCACGTCTCCCCTGGGGGAGCAGAATCCTCCTGGAGGTGTGGTTCTTGGATCCGAGGCATGTCATGTTGAGCTCCTTCACTAGTGTGGAAGTAAAGACTAAAATAATGAACAAAGTGTTCAAGTAAATAGACAAAAATGAACAAAAGAATGAACAGCATGAACAAAAGAATCAAGTAAATGGACAAAAATGAATAAAATACTGAACAAAATTAACAAAATATTCAAGTAAATAGACAAAAACCAAGCAATAAACAAAATGAAGAAAATTGTGGACAAAATAATCAGGAAAATGGACAAAAATGAATAAAATCATGAATGAAACGATCAAGCAAAAAGAAAAAAAGAATAAAATAATGAACAAAATGAACAAAATATTACACTAAATGGACAAAAGTGAACAAAATAATGAACAAAATGAACAAAACAATGAAGAAAACGCACAAAAATGAAACAATAATGAAAAAATAGTCAAGCAATGCATGAAACTGCACAAAATAATGAACAAAATAAAGAGCAAATTGAACAAAAAAATCAGAAAAATTGACAAAAATTCATAAATAATGAGAAAAATATCAGTTAAATGAACAAAAATGAAAGAAATAATCAATCAAATGAACAAAAATATGAAAATTAGTCAAGCAAATGGAAAAAAACAAGCTGAATAACAAAGTAAATGAACAAAAATGAATACATTAATCAAGTAAATGGACAAAAATGAAAAAATAATGAACAAAATGGACAACATAATCAGTTAAATGAACAAAAAATGAAAGAAAAAAATCAAGTAAATGGACAAAAATGAAAAAATAATCAAGAAAATTGACAAAAATAAGAAAAACAATGAACAAAATAACCAAAATAATCATCACGAAAGAGCCTCTTCAGTCACAACAAGTTAAAAAAACACACTCTGTCCAACACGTCTGCCCTGGGGGAGCAGAATCCTCCTGGAGGTGTGGTTCTGGGATCCTAGGCATGTCATGTTGAGTGTGGAAGTAAATCTCCCAAGAAAACCCCTCAAAATGTTATTAATCGCAAAATAATGTTTGCATTTGCACACTGAGTAAACACGTGCAGGCGGAGATGACCATACAAACCACAGGCAGCACCAGCAGCTGCCCGGCAGGAAGGACCTCTGGGAGGCAGAGGTTTCATTTCAGCAGAATGCGATGTATGAGCGACCACAGGCAGCTACTAAAGCGGAGTCAGTGCTGCCCTGACAGCTGGTGACCCCGCTCTGCGCTCTGCCTCCAGCCTCCTTATTGGTCCCAGTTTGGTCATGGGGTCTTGACCAGTGATGCTTAAATCATACCAGACCATTCCCCTGGAGCGCTTCGATCAGGGGTCAGAAACCCCCTTTTTTTTAAAAAAAAATACATACGTGTCGAGAGCCACAAAAAATATTTGAACCCTTTATGAACCACATGACATGACATGACATGACATGACATGATGCACATTTTAACTGCAATGTGTTAAAGATGTGTTATTAATTTACTCTTTTTTCATTGCATTTATTTGCACTTATTTTGTTCATTAATTGCATTTTTATACACTTAGTTTAATTTATTACATTATTTATTTTATTGAGACTTTTGCTCATTTTTTGATCATTTCTGTTCATTTTGCTGATTAGTAATTTTTTTGTTCATCCTTCTTCCTTTTATTTATCATTTTATTCATTTTTCTGACTTTTAAAAAATTATTGTGATTTTAGTTGATTACTGTTAATTTTGTGGAATATTTTGTTCATTAATTGGTTTATTTCTTGTTTTTTTTATCTGACTATCCATTTCATTTTGTTGATTTTCTAAATTTTTGTTCAGTTTCTTTTTTGTTTTACTGTGAATTATTTTTGTTCAGTTTTGTCTTACTCTTGTTCATTACTTTGCTCATGTTTGGTCACTTTGTTGGTTTTGTCCATAATCTTGATTATTTTGATAACTGTGGATTTTTGCTCATTAATTAGTTTTTTTTTTCTTGTTGTTGATTTAATGCTTATTTTGTTCATTTTTGATTTATTATGTCACTTCCATCACTGAACAAAGCCACAGGAGCCACTGAGGAGGGACTAAAGAGCCAAATGTGACCCCGGAGCAGCAGGATAGATCTACATGTACGTACATGAGCACATGAAGGCTCCGATATGGATCCATCTGACATGACCAAACTTAATTCAATCTGTCATCTAGCTGACAGTCAACACAGCACAACAAGGGCTTTTTTTTCCATTAATAGCAACTTACTGCATTCCTCGTGTTAGTCATTTCAGGGCAGTTCTTATTTTAAATACCACAGGGCAAAATAGAGCTGCAACTTCACACCAGAAGAAGGCAGAGCTGGGCAATAAAATGATAATAACAGCCAGGTCATTATAAGCTATCATTATAAGATTATGCATATATATATATATATAACATTTTGGACGCCCCAGCCAAATTTATGTCAAAATAGACCTCACAGAGTGCAACCTCTGCCAGTGCAGCTCAGTTTACACAAGGTGGCATTTCTCATGTGAGCAGTAGAACATTTTCACAGCAGACAGTCTCACTTGTCTCAACAGGAGAAACAGGTGATCTTAGTAACGTTAATGAAGGATCAGTTCCTTGTCAGTAGTTGTATCTCATTCTCAAGTATGCTTGTAGGAACATAGACGGTATATAAAAGATGGACTAGGTTTCTGAAGGGCCATTTGGCAGCTCAAACAAGGAGCCTCTGAGACTTATTGGCACATCAGTCTATCACTACAGATCCAAAAGTGAACATACATGTGGAGTGTGAGTGGAGCTTGGATCATCAATGGACAAATTATATAAAAATTCACCCCATGCAGTGTTCACAGAAGTGGAAAAACTTATGAGAAGGAAGTGATATTAAAGCCACTCCATGTTAGTCTCTGTGGAACCAACTCCCAGTTTGGGTCCAGGATGCAGACACACTCTGTAACTTTAAAACCAGACTTAAAGTTGACTTTCTGGCTAAGTGTATAGTTAGGACTAGGTCAGGTGGCCCTTAGCTTTTCCTTAGTTCTGCTGCATAGTCCTAGGCTGCTGGGGGACTGTGATGCACCATGAAGGCATTGTCATCCCATGCTGTGCCAAAATATGATTGTCTGCCCTCACCATTCCCCCAGTGGTCTGCACTCACACTTCTCCAGTTCCAGGTGTTAGATGTTGTGCTTAAGTCATCATGTTTCAATATGACACACACAACTTTACTGACTTTGTGCCTTACTTTGAAACAGGTACTGACTTCTGCTGGATATCTTGATTATGTAAGGTGCCAGTCAGTTTATTCTGATGCTTGTATGCAGAAGCAGCAGATGGGGTTTGCACTACATGCCCACATTGATGCTTCTGCCACTGCACCATTCCAAACCTCACCTCATCCGACCATGCCAGAGCCGAGGAATTGTACTATGCTTCAGGACAAAACGCAGAACTCCCACTAGTGACTAGTCGAACAATCTGGACTTCAGGTGTCAAACATGCTTGGACGTGGCACTGATTGCCTGGAGTGAATGTGCCCTAATGTCATCACACATGTGCATTTTCTGCCATAAGGAGGTAAAATATGATGTGAACAAGTCATAGGACTAAAGATATTTGTGGGTGACTTGTGTAAATCCAAGATGCAATTCCTCTGACAGACACCAGAGCCATTTAGTCATTTACATCAATTCAAACAAAACTAAATGCAAAACAATGATAAACTTGGCCAAAATTCCTGCATCTACATTGTAATTTGCATCATTATTAGAATCTAATTTCTTCCTTGGCCAATTTTACACCTTTCCTGAAAATGTCACAGAAATGAATACTTTTTTTTATGAAGTTGCTAAAAGACAAACATTCCATTTGAACCTTCTTGGTAGAGCTTAATCAGTGTAAAGAGCATCAAAATTCATTTAAAGGACTTTTCCCAGGTCTATTCATTGTAGTTGGTACATGGTGCACTGCAACAATTTATGCTTTTAAGCATTTCTGATGTTTTGATTGTCTTTGCAGTTTTGGACACATACTGTATAGTACAGTACATGATCATAAAAGTCCTCCAAAATAAAACTAATTCTAATATTCCTACAGAAGGACATTTAGTTTCCATAACCAGCATGTGTGTTTTCCAACAAAAAAAAATGTTACAACTCAAAGAGCACCTTAACCTTCTGAAAACTGAGGGAAAACCTGGAAACCTACAGAGTACACAGAAACAGTGCTACAGTAAACATAGTATTACTTTAGTACAGTACAAGTACTCATAAACATACGTACTCAAGTAAGAGTTTAAAAAGATCTAAAAACAAACCTTGCTCAAGTAGTGAGTAACTTATGAGGTGTGATTAAGTTATTATACTGTGTTTTGTTTATCTTACCTTTTTATATAATAAATTATTTTAACTGCTCACTTTTAATGTTTTTGATTATTTGGCTTTTTTTTTGTTTCCTTAGTTGGTATTTTGTAAATTGTTTCAATTTTTTTTCAGATTTTCTTGACTTTATTGCACATTTTGTTGATCACTTTGCTATTTTTTTTTTATTATTTTTGCTAATTTCTGCTTATTTTGCTGATGTTCTAGATGCACAAATATGACGCCTACTGTACTCATTGATCTGTGGCTAAAAATAATTGAGTAGAAGTACATTTTTTCATCATAGATGTAACCAAGTTTAATGTATTCTGCAAAGCTGCTACTCAGAAGTACATATTGTCAAAAAACCCCACCTTTGTCTACAGGGATATCATTTTACATCATATTACAACTTCATTTTTAACCTATAGCTACTGTACTCGCATTTCTTGAGCCTTTAGGGTTCACATCATCATCTAAATCTCAGGTTGCACTCACTCAAAATAAGGATTCATACAAATGGCAAATTCCTGAAACCAAAGGTGTGCTTTCATCTTGTGGGTTTTACAAACTCTTCATCTTGTTACATCGTTTATGGCGTGTACACCTTGTTACATTTTTCCCATCTTGTTAAGTCTTGTACAAATACCTGAAAACCACAAACATTGTTTCAACATTCATTGAAGAAAAATGGCCTTTAAACCTCTAAAAGATTAGCATTTGTCCTGACAATGGTAGCATGATATGAATATTGTCCAACCCACATCATATCTGTGCATATCTGACCCAAAAAAAGGACAACAGACCGGTAAACAGTTTATGATGTATTTATTGACAGAGGGATTTACAGCTCAGCTCAAACACTCAAATAAATGTGTTGATGAAAAGGAGTCAGGCAACATGATCACCAAGTCTCTTTTCAAATAAAAGTCAAATATACAGTGGATCTCAAGAGTCTACACAGCGCTGTTCAAGTGCCAGGTTTTTGTGAGGTAAAAAGGTGACACCAAGATAAATAAATTCACAACTTTTTCCACCTTTAATGTGACCTA
>JAQQAE010008962.1:0-14885 GCA_029823295.1 Pseudamia nigra
TACTTGCAGTAACAGACTATCACACATTTTCACGCTTGGTGAAAAAACATTTAATCTCTAAGCAAATCTGTGTTCATCGTGTACTGTGATGTAAAGATGTTAGAGTGTGTGATGACGACAGTACGACCAATAAGAGTCAGTGGTTGGATGTGACAAATTATTTATATGGATGGAGTTATAAAAATGTATTATTATATGTTTTAATTCTTATTAATGTTTTGAGTTCTTATTAATGATATTAATGTTCTTAGTTTTTAGCAATGCTTGGTTTTAGTTTTTATTAATGCTTACTTGTAGTTTTAGCAAATGTCTGCTTTTTAATGCTAACATTAGCCTGCCCAGGAACTACAGGTGGAAATTAACACTTGTGCTATAACCTGGTACAGTGCATATTTCCTCTTTTAGGTCAATGTATATTGTGCATGTCCCTAAAAAATAAAATAAAGAAGTAAATAAAATAAAGAAAAAAAATGACAACCAAGGAGTTGATGAGGAGAAAGAAGTGAAAGGTTTTACACTGAACAAGTCAATGTGCACATTCGACCCTGTTGAACATGGATTGAACCTGAAAACCCCTCAAAATAAACAACTTAAAAGAGACTGCGATGAAAAAAGCATCACAAAAGGACAATGTAAAAGTTTAATCATGCCAATGGGTTGAGGAGTCATGGAGGATTTGACACTAAATATTAAGCATTAATCACTTTAATGTATTTTATTCCGATACTTTTTCCCCCCTTAAATTGTTGGTGTTATTATTACAAACAATGCATCTTCTAAAGTTCTATAACTGGTTCTGATGTAAATACCTGGAAATAAAAGCTGAAATACTGCTCTTTTGTCTCATATTCATGGTTTGATGTCAAACCCTAATGTTTTCAGTTACAGTAAAATAAAGTAATTGGCCTCGCTGTTCCAATAGTTTCGGAGGGAATTGTACGGTGGCTTGGCCAAACCATAATTGTTACAAAGGTCGACTAGCTGCTGTATGATTCGGTTCTCGAAGCTCCACCTCTTCACCAGTCCCTACATGTAGGTACAGAACATGAGTTGTGTTCTATACTAGCCCTGGTGTGTTTGTCCCTAACTTATCGGAGGAGTAGGTGTGTGGCTGCAAACTCACCTCCACACATCTGCTTATGGGTCTGGCAATTCACTCCCGCGGTCTCCATCTGTCCAGCGATCTGCGTACTTTGTTCTGATGGAATGGCCAACCTGCTGGTGGGTAGTTGACTGTTTTTTAAGATGAATGTATACCAAAGTGTTAGCATGCTACTTTTAGTTTGATTCTTAGTCCATTGGTCATTGCGTTTTTTTTTTTCTCTCAGCTCAGTTGTTCTCTGAGCTGTTCATTCAAAACTCTCAATTCCAATTTTCATGAATCTCTGACATTCTCTCTGAAGAGTCTCTGGATTCTCAATCGCTGTCCTACTTCACGTGTTCTCCAGTTCTACACCCCAGCTGCGTCACATCGACTGCTTTATCACATCATATCAAAGCAGCTGTCTCCAGTATCCGCTGATGACAGATTTCACAAACCACGCTCACATCCTTCAAACATGTGTATATTAGTGAATCCACTTTTCTTGCATGAGTACGTTCATGCAGTGTTTTGAATTACTGGGTACAGGGACAACAGCCTTAACCATTATTCTCTTGCTACCAGAATCTAATTAGTTTATGCTTGAGGGCACGTGAATGTTTCTGTTAAGTCAAAAAATCCCAGAAGGTGCTTCTGACACATGCATTATAAGAATAAACTCCACAGAAAACTTGATCTCTAGCCTTTGGCCACCACAACCCTTAGTTTATTCTTATATCTGAGTGAATGTTTATGCCATGTTTTGCAGCAGTATCAGATCTTTGCAGAGATATCACATCTCGGCCTTAGCGGAGACTGACAAACCAATTCTTAACATGTCAACGTTAAGAATTGGAACATTAAGAATTGAGAATTAAAAATAAGGCAAACGAGTGGATTTGCCTTATTTAGAGTTTCCAGGTGAAAGGAGGAGTTACTGGGGACCCAGTGGGTGCTGGTGTCAAATACAAATTTGTGATTCAAGTTTCTGAGTGCTGCAAGAAACAAATCAATAGCAAATAAATGTTACTATGATGTTGGTGTGTACCGCACTTAAGCTGCATGTGCCCCGAGAATGACCATTTAGCTCACTATAACAACACAGTGGTGAAAAAAAAGTCTCACAGCAGAGCATGTGTGAGACTTGTGACACATGATTTGCTTTACCAAAAATTTCCATGAGATAAGTAGACTTTGCATTTTGTGCTTTCTGTCATGTTTAAGATGAGATTTTTCCTTTGCAACATTGTAGAAAAGTCAGGAAAAAAAGCACGTCATGGGCACTTTAGGGACAACCTGGAAAGTCTGGTCTCTCTTTGATTCCTGGGGGACATTATCATTAGGCTCAGAGCAAAATGTCTCCGGATGCAATTGTACTGACTTACAAGCAATCACAGCAACAATCATGGACAAAAGCTAATGGTGGACTTTGATAGGTGGCAGCTTTGTCCTTGTATCAAGCCACATCTGACTTTTGTGATCTTTTGTCAAACTGTTCCTGAGATGCCACATGTTATATATAACAGGGAGTTCACAATTTCATTAGGATTTGGGGTAAATATACACAATTTGGGATTATGACTTTAGTCTACTTGCCTCCTGGCTACGAAGGAAAATGCAAAATGAAAATTAGAGTTCACTATAGTGCTTGGCAGTATAGTGGATCATCTGGTACACCGTTATTAATTTTGTATGAGGTGTACATTTTTTATAGCTGTAACACTGTAGCGAGCAGCAACTACACAAATAAACACTGCAGAGTATGGAGAGAGCAACAGGGATGCCTTATCTGTGCCTGTAGTTACTCGCTAACAGATAACATGTATCACACAACCGTTAATTACCCAGGATTTACTGACTTTGCAACATTATGGGACTTGATCCTATAGTTCAGAAAGACATTGACAGAGAAAGGATTTTAAAAATGAATTTGAGGTATGTCTCATGGTTTGAGAAGCATTTTATAGATCAGTTTAAAACGCTGTCAAACTGTCTTCAGATAATTTGTTGCATTAGTAAGGGCTAAGGCTCTACTAAGTGCTGTCACCTAAAGGTATATGATGCTACAGGCTAAGAAATAGGAGAAGAAGGATATTCATCTCTACCACTTAATTAATAAACAACAATTTTGGGGCTTCATTTGTACTAGGAGTGTTTCAGACTTTAATGAATCGTGCTCAGTAATTATTTGCCCTGTGAAGGGTCATTGCCTACCTAAGTTCTGACAAGCCTTGAATTGTAAAGCGCCTAGAAATAATCTAGAGATTATGATTGGTGCTATATAAATAAAGTTTGATTGATTGATTGATTGAAGTACATGTCAAGGTACATGCTGAAAGTCACCTGAATAAGTGAGATGGAAGAAAATGAAACTTACTCCAATTTCCCCTTCATAGTACAGTGGGTTATTAGAATTCCATATTAGCGCTTTTGATGACTTTTCACCCTCTCAATGTGAGGATAAACTACACAACTGAGATTGTGAACCACCCATAGACTGTGTATATAAATGCACAAAGTGATCCTGACACCACCCATTGGTTTCTGAGCAGCTGTTCTGAGGCCAATTACAGTGTGTCATCCTGAATGCCATTTTAGAGCCAAAAACAGGGTGGAAGCAAGTTTGGACATATGGCAGTAGAGCTATGGGAGTAAATTATGTCAGGGGTCTTATGGGTAGGCTAATGGCAACAGCTCATTTACTGACTCTCTAAAACTTCACCAAGCACTGACAAACAAAATCATATTACGGTGTTCGTGCAAGCACTCAGCCGAAGCTACAACAGGGCATTTTTGAAAGAAAAAGTATGTACAGTGTGACCCCTGGTTATGAGATTAATCCGTTCCGGGATCAAGCTTGTGAAGTGGAAAACTTGTGAGCCGGGACTGATTTTCCCATAAGAATACATGTAAAACCAATTAATCTGCTCCAAGACCCAAGAAAACTCCCATACAATTCTTTTTTTTTTCTTTTCTGATTTTTCTTCACTGGTTTTGTCCTGGTTCACCACACTTTCATCATCATCAGCATCATCACTTTCAGTGGACAATGATCTTTTGTTGAAATAGCAAATCCAAAGAGGTTTTGCCTCTGCCTACACAAAATGTTACAAAAATGGGTGACACAAATGTCATCCACTTGGTCCAACACACGATCAGTGTGCACTTTCTCGGGGTGCATCTCCTTAATTTCTGCTGTTGTTGTCACCTCCTCATCATCATCCTCCTCTCTGCCGCTCCGCTCATCTCATGTTTCACCTGTATCCAGAGCATATTACAGATTTTCTTCTCTCCATTAGCATCCTACTTAGGCCCCATGATGAAAAACACAAAATGAAGCACTAGTTCAGGTGAAAAAAGGCACAAATATGCAGCACAACACAGCGTGAGTTTCATGTCTACATTTCAGGTCGCTCTCCTCTCACTCTCGCTTTTGGGAACTATTTCACCTGCAACCCGAGTTTTTGCATGTGCAAAAATTTTCCCAATGTCTTCCTCATAACCCGAAAAATTTATATCCCAATGTGCTCATAACCGAGGGTTCCACTGTATTCTTAAATAAAAAGACGCTATAGCGATCCAACTTGGTCCGAGTCCACTGGCGAGTCAAGTGACCATAGCGACCTGTCGATCATAGTAATAGCACTGGAGTGATTTGTTGATTATTTGCCATAATATCTGAATAACGGGAAAAAATTTAAAGATGGGCCCTTAGATCACTTATTAGAGGGTCCAAATAAACTGAATGAGAGCATAATTACTAATCACTATAAGTCCAGTGTAACTCTATGGGAGTCAGGGCTTCTTGGAGCCCACTGAACCATGCCTCTCTGGTTAACGGTACAATTACACCTTCAATTTATTTCTGCATTGGCCTCAATGTACAGCCGCAGTCACTGCCCACTGGGACTTCAACATTCATTTCCTGGGGCAGCCTAAATAACTATCATGATATACCATAAAATTCAGTAAATTAAAAGTCAGTAAATTTTTAAAAAATGTGATACAAAAGTTTAGTCATGCCACAAAGAACTAGCTAAATCCTAGCTAGCTTGGTAACAACAGCTGATGTTAGTCTGCTTCCCTCCAGCATTGCCATTGGCTGTGACATAAAGTTGAACCAACTCCAAAGCAGGCACTACCACCAGCCAGAACATGCACAAAGGTTTTTATTGTACTGGGGGAAAATAATACAGCAGTAAATTTGCCACTGTATGTGCCTGTAAACCACATGTGTATAATCACAAAGAATCTGCTTTGTTTTTTGCTGTTCCTCAGTAAGCAGGAGGTGGCTGGCATAGATGATGGGACCACCAGAGACTGGAGTTCGCATCCTGATTCCCGTTGCTTTTCAAGTTGAAAGAATAAAACATCTTTTCAGGCACAGCATGCCTCACAGTGAAAAGTTGGCTGACCTTGTATATACAGTTTATCGTGGGTGTGATAATAAGTCATTGTCAGATGCATGAGGAAAGCAAGAACAAAGCCGATTACTGTGAATGGAGTCTTTTGTGCTCATGTTATTTTTCTTTTCTAGGACTCAAATTGCCTGCCCAGTGGGCAACTGGGGAAAAACCAAACAACTTAGTCATTTTAAAGCCAGACATACACTATCCGTCTAAAGTTTGGACACACCAGCTCTTTATCTTTACTTTTTTCAATATTGTACTTAATACTGAAGACATCCAAACTGTTAAACAACATGTATGGCAATGTATTGTACAAGGTAGCCACATTTAGATTTGATGATAGCTTTGAATTCTCTCATCAGATTCACAAGGTAATCACCCCAAATCGTTTTCAAATCACAGTTGTGCCTTGCCATGAGTTAATTTCTGCCAGGATGCGTGGGTATGGACTCCATAGCTCTACAATTACTCTGCAAATCCATATTATGGCAAGAAACACTCAGTTAAGTAAAGACTATTAAGGTCACATATTAAGGTGCCCAAGCGCAGTTTTCAAAACTGTAAAGCTGTATGATGAAACTGCCTCTAATTTTTTATGTTTGCATCTTTTACTTCATTTTCGGTTTAAGGTTGGCCACACATAGAGAAACGCGACTGATCCCATCTCAACTCTATGAGTCCAGTCATTTGGTACATGACTGAACGTACCTCGCACACAGCTGTAGATTGACACCACGACTCACACCTGGTAACTAACGGCATCTATCGATGGTAAACATTGATTGCGTTGTGACACACATGTCCAACAATGTGAGTCCAGTTGTGACCACTGCACTGAGACTGAGTCCTGCCGATTCAACATGTCGAATCAGCATGATTTCTGTCGGGACGACCTCAACACTAAAAAATCTGGATCTGGAACCACCGGACATCACCGGATCTCCAGTTGAGTTCAGATGAGGTGAGTCACGTTTCACTCTGTGCGGCCAACCTTAGAGTCATTTTGTTTTCACTTTCACATTTTTTACATATTGCTTCGTTTTGTGTAGTTGCACCTTTTACAGGAGGAAAACTCAGCCTTTGAACCTGATGTGTCCCCAGGTGCAGTCACCAAAAACCATCAAGTGCTATAATGAAACTGTCAGTGCCAGGACAGGAAGAGCACAAGTTTCTTAGAATTACCAGCTTCAGACACCACAATTTACAGCACTTCAGATTGTGTTTGATAATGTTGGCAACTGCACTTGCGCTTTCATACTGACTGACCTTCATTTCTTTAAGCAACGATGGACTGTCCTTTGTCTTCTTTCCTTTGTCTTTTTTAACTGTAAGATGGATTTGCACAGAAATTGTAGTAGCATTAATAGGGCTATTGACATTTTACACAACTGATGGTCCAAAGCAAATTAAGAAGGCACAAATTAGTTTTTGAAAAGGTTCAACTGTGAACCAAAAATCCTGACTACCACAATAATCTGATGAAGGAACGCCATGCAAAGCTAAATGTGGCTACTTTGGACAGCCTAAATCTAAAACATGTTCTGGATTGTTTAACACTGTTTTGACCCTGTGACCCAGCACCTTCTCCTCTCGATCGAACCCTTGTGCGTGTGCTGAGTTCTGGGTAAATTTGCCAGCCCTCCCCCGGCATTAGTGCCTGTACCTGCCGCCTCCCATACCTCTGCCACGTCCCTTTACTCAGTGCCCCAGCCAATCAGGAACCAGTTGATACAGTATACAAAGGATTGATGAAGCCTGACGGGGCGGCTACGAATTGATGTGTGCAGCTTGCCATGTGTGTCTTTGTTTTCAACTTAATTTGAAATGTGTTTAGCATTGTGTGTTAATGAATTCCTGAGGCACTCAAAACCTTTGCTGCCTTTCGGATCCTTTCTCTGTATTTTGTCTGGAGACTGGCTCGGTTAGTTTGCACACACCATGTTGTTGTTATGATAGGTTTTCTTTGTTTGTTTTTTTTTGTAGTCAATAATAGCACTTCAGCTTTTAAAAGCCTCAGCTTTCAGGAGTTCTTATTTTGTTATATTTATTCCTTTTGTTTGAGCAGCATCACAGTGGACTTTGTTCTCCTATTGTTCATGCATTCATTATTAACCTTATTTTTGTAGGTACTTGCAGTAGTTTGGAAATGCCATATTTATAGTTTTACACTTTAACAGATACCCCCTATTTTTTTTTTTGTTTAATAAGTGAACTACTGTGTTGAATGAAATTTGTCATCCTTACATCAATGTAATGACACTTTTCGCCAGTACATGGTGAGCTGGTGCATTGTGGGTCCTTAGGGAGGAGCCTCTGCGCATGCGCACTGTGCAATAAACCGAGCACCAGCAGAGCACGACGAACTTTGGTCCTCTTTCCTTTTGGGTCCACAGGTAATATAAAACCTATTTTTTCTTATGAGTTTGGAAATGTAGTGAATATGTATGTGATATAAAGTGCTGTAGGTGATGTGTAATGTGTTTAATGTGATTTTGACATGGATTTTCTGATTTACAAGCTCTGGCTTTGTAGCAGTTTTCCCACAGATCGTTGTTTGCACTAATTAGTAAAACAAAAGTTTCAGCAAGTGTACTTTCTGTTAGCGACAACCAGCATTAAGTAGAGGTAATGTGTTTAATCCAGATCAACGTGTTCATTTTGACAGCTATGCTTTAATCCATTTGCATGATTCATTAGATTTAAATATTTAATGCCATTAATGCAATAAACGTACTCATATATGAAGGAAAAAGTGATGAAATCTTCTGGTCCATTTGATCTACATCACTGACAACTTCTTTAGTATTTACTGCTTCTAAGTCGGTTTAAATGTAAAAGTTTAAGTCTTTACACATTTTGAAACAAATGACATTTGTTATTGATGAAAACAATGAACCAATAGTAAAAAAGTAAAAACATGGTCATCAGAACTTTCCAGAGGTTCTGTTAAGTTCTACAAAGCAGCTGGAGTTTACTTTAGTTACACAAGTTAAAATTAGAAACACAATATACATTTTAATGCAAAATAAGTCAATTTAGTCTGGCGTCTATATCACCTTCTATCATAAGTGTTTTTGCTCCCACAAAATGAAAAACAACAAATGGATATTAATTGTCATGAATCAAAATTAATCCAGAGAACCTGCAATTAATTTAGATTAATAGCAAATGGGGATTAATCATCATCAATTGAAATTAATCCACAGTGACCCTGTGATTAATCAGATTAAAAATTTTAATTGTTTGACAGCCACATTATAAAGCATTTCTAAGAGTTTCAGCAGGTCAGTAGTTCATGAAACAGTTGTGAAAACAGCCATGTTAAGCTACTTCCTTTTCTCTCCACATGTAATGGCGGCAACATTTTCTGAAACGCGTTATCATGCTTGAGTGAGTGCATGTGATAGGTAGCTCGTAAAAATGTAGTTCGAGCTGTTACGCATGTCAGGAAAATGTCAAATGTGCATTTCATGAGGTTTCGGCCTCGAATTGTGAAGCGCCTAGAGATAATTGCCGATTATGATTGGCGCTATACAAATAAAGATTGAATTGAATTGAATTATTAATATGTGTGTATACATTTATTGAAGTGTGAATGTTCTGAAAGTGTTGTGAATTTTTGGTATGTCAGTAAAAATTATTTCATCCTGTACATCTGGTCTATCATTTTTTGACATTCTAAGTTTATGTGTATTTATTTATGTTAAAGAGGAATATTTTGTCATGCATTATCAGTTTATGTACAATTTTTGTTAATTTATTTTGGAACTCCAGTAGATATAAAAAGTCTACACACTCCTGTTCAGATGCCAGGTTTTTGTGATGTAAAAAATTGACACCAAGATAAATAATTTCACAACTTTTTCCACCTTTAATGTGACCCATAACCTCTACAACGCAATTGAAAAAATCATGAAATCTTTCAGGAAGGTGAATTAAAAATAAATAACTGAGATAATGAGGTTGCATAAGTGTGCACATTTATGCAACCACGTTATTTTAATGTTTTTATTTTTCCCCTTTAAAGGTTTCAGTTTGTTTTTCATTTACGTTGCACAGGTTACAGGTCACATTAACGGTGGAAAAAAGTTGTAAAATTATTCATCTTACTGTCACTTTTTTACATCATAAAAACCTGGCATTTGAACAGGGGTGTGTAGACTTTTGAGATCCACTGTATGGTTGAGAGTGTGAATTGTGTGTTACATGCACCTTAACTGGAAAGTCTCAGACAAACTCGTGAGTTTACTAAGTCACATGAGTTCAAATGTGTCAGATGTGAATTGTTACATTCCTGCACAGTAATGATAAAAATGATTAAAAATATATTCAAAACCAATGGAAGAGCAGGTATGTCCAAACTTTTGCCTGGTAGTGTACCCACAAGTTATTGGTTGATACTGCAGTACCTGTACAGTAAATGACACAATCAATATCGGTCTCTGAATATGTCTTTATAACATGTCACAGAATAATTTGAGTGCAATTTCTACCAAAAACTCTATGCAAAGTGCAGATTTGGTCTTGACAGTGCAGAGCTCAGCACTGACATATGTTTCATCTTTCTGTATCACGCACTCATATTCAAATCTGTCAAATGTCACCACCCTCCCCTACACACACACACAAACACACACACAAAAAACCACCAAACTTGTCATGCAGACCCACATAAACATCCATGTTTAGACACACAAATGACACCGTGGGGAGAAGTCTTGTCATCCACACCCGCGCCGTCTGGCTCAGAGAAAGACCGACGGTGACGCAGATGTGTGTGTGTGTGTGTGGACTGTGATTTCCAGCTGTCAGCCATGTAGACAGTGTTCCTGATGTGTTGCATTGTTAACAGGGTTTTTTATAGGTGCATTAAGCCTGAAAGCATGTTTTCCTCTTGCCCATTATAGTGTCCTGAGTGGCTCGTAGGTCAATGGAAAAATTGGCCAGTAAATAAATTTGTGACCTCAAATGAATGTACTAACATTTCATGATTTTACTGGGCAGCTTCCAATGAGTTAAATGTAAGATTTTCTAAGAGCTTTTAAAGACCATTTTGAATGCGATTTAGGACCTGGTTGTTATGGGCTAGTATCAAGAAGAGTGATTTTTCAGTATATATTGAGCAGAGAATTTCTACAAAGTATAGCTGTGACACTGCTAGGAGCTTTCTAACACTTTCTCTCTACAGTGACTTGACAACAAGCATAAATTGCAAATGCATCCAGTGAAGGGCATCTCAAAGCAGAATTTCTCCAATGGTATCAATTTTTGACACTGAATTTCTAATGCTCATCATATCAAGGCAAATGTATCTTTTAGATACAATTTTAGTCTATTTTGAACACAATATGCATACTCTTTGTCAGTGCATTGAAAACAATCAGATGAAAATTTTAAAATTAATCAACAAAAAAAATACAAATAATCAAGAAATTTAGCTAAATATGCCTCAAAATCAACAAACCAATCAACAAAATCAACATAATCAAGAAAATGAGAAAAACATACAGTATAATAAAGTGAACAAAATATTCAAGGAAATGAAAACGATCTACTAAAGGAAAAATAATTAAAGCAATAGTTCTCACTTTGTGACCCACAGTTTTTGAATGGTCACTGAGCAGTGGGCCGTACTGTCAGGCTGATGCAGAAGTACAGTGTTACCCTGGGTTACGAGATTAATCCGTTCCAGGATTAAGCTCGTGCAACGAAAAACTTGTGAGCCAGGACTGGTTTTCAATAAGATACATGTAAAATCAATTAATCTATTCCAAGACCCAAGAAAACTCCCATATATACATACCTACACGTACGTGCACGTAAAGTATCTGGAAAAGAAGTTATGTTAATTATCTAAAAAGGAATGCATGAAATTAGTTCTAAAAATTATTTTTAACAACACGTTACCTTGGAGACAGCCAGCTGTAGGCGAAGGAGGTTTGATGGCAGTGGAGGATGAGGAGGGAAGCAGAGACTTGACATACATGTACAAAACATAAAGAGTAAATGTTGCTTTCGGACTTTTCTGTGAAGATTCTCAGTCGTCCAGGTCATGGCATCCAAAGTGTTTGGTTTTCCTCCTGTCAACTGGACCTGAAATTTGGTTTGAAGACCTTCCTCTACCTATCCAGGAAGCGTCTTCAGTTCTAAATAAACTCATGCAGGAAACCAGAATTTATTCTCTGTGGTTCAGGATCCACCCTTTCATCCTAAAAGGTGTAGTTTCACCTGGACCAGGGTCGTTACAGAGTCATTAGGGTCTCTGTCCCTGAACAAAGCAGGGTTATGGGGGGAGGGTTGTTGACAGTTTCACTCTGTGGATGGGGACAGAGAGGGGAGTGTGAGTAGCCCAGGAATTTTGCTGCAGTTTGGCTGGGTAAAGATTCCAGCACGGAGCAGTAAATGGGTGAAAGATGGTATCGTAAGCCTCCTCTCTGTAAGCCTCCCTGTCTATTCAGAGAGGGTCATTCCCTATTCACAAAAATGGCTTCTTTCACTCCTCGCTCAAACCACCTATGTTCTCTGGCCAAGATCTGAACATTGTTGTCCTCAAAGGAGTGTTTCTTATCTTTGAGATGCAGGTGGACTGTGGAGTCCTGTCCTGAGGCTGTGGTTCTATTGTGTTGGATCATTCGCTTGTGAAGCGGTTGTTTGGTTTCCCGAATGTACAGTTCTGAGCATTCATCACTGCATCAGACCAATAAATTGGAAATAGATAGTGGTCAGACAGAGGTCCAGCAAGGAGCAAACATTTCTGTACATTTCAAACCTGGCAACACCTTAAGACAGAAGCTGGTCCATCCTAAGGACAAAATACCCAGACACAAGCTGGACAATGTAGTTGATGCATCCGATGCAGTAATGAATGCTCAGAATTGTATATTGGGGAACTCAAACAACCGCTTCACAGGCGAATGATCCAACACAGGAGAACCACATCCTCAGGCAGGACTCCACAGTCCACCTGCATCTCAAAAACAAAAAAGACTCCTTTGAGGAGAACAATGTCCAGATCTTGGCCAGGGAAGACTGGTGGTTTGAGCAAGGAGTGAAAGAAACCGTTTTTGTGAATAGGGAACGACTCTCTCTGAATAAAAGAGGAGGCCTACGATACCATCTTTCACCCATTTACTGGTCTGTGCTGGAATCTTTACCCAGCCAAACTGCAGCAAAATTCCTGGGTCACTCACATCCCCATCAGTCACCATCCATAGAGTGAAACTGTTAACGACCCTCCCCCCACATCCCTGCTTTGTTCAGGGACAGAGACCCTAATGACTCTGTAACGACCTTGGTCCAGGTGAAACTACACCTCTTAGGAGGAAAGGGTGGATCCTGAACCACAGAGCATAAATTCTGGTTTTTATGAGCTCGTGTTTCACCTGCATCCAGGTCATATGACGGGTTTTCCTCTCCCCACTAGCATCCTCCTTAAGCCCCATGATGAAAAAACACAAAATGAAGCACTATTTCAGGTGAAAAAAGGCACAAATATGAAGCAAAATACAGCGCGAGTTTCACGTCTATGTTTCCAGTTGGTCGGTGAGTAGCGCTCTCCTCTCGCTGTGGCTCTCGTGAATTATTTTTACTCACAACCCGAGTTTTTGTTTGTGAGCCGGTACAAAATTTTGCTCAATGTCTTTTTCGTAACCTGAAAAATTTTTATGCTAAAGCACTCGTAACCCGGGGTTCCACTGTAAGTTAAAGTTGCAATACCGCAGTTGGACCAGATTCCTACAGAGATACACTGAACTTCTGTGTGCAAATACTAACTGAATTAACTTTTGTCTTGAGTCACGGTCTCAAACCTTTTGTTTGGACCCTATAATAAGTAATAATAATTATAATAATAGATTTTATTGGTAACATACTTTTCATTCAAGGAATCTCCATGCTACAGCAAACACAATAAAAATCAAAACATCACATATAAAACTATAAGCATCAGCAATTATAAGCTGTCTTAAATAGATAAGTTTTCAGGTTAACTTTAAAAGAGTCCAAGTTCTATATTTCTCTCAGCTTCACGGGGAGGTTGTTCCAGAGCAGAGCAGGAGGCTCTGTCCCCCATGGTTCAGAGCCTGGTGGGAGGAACATGAAGGAGGTGTCTATTGGATGACCTGAGGCTACGGGCAGAGGTTTGCTGTGTGATGAGCTCCTGCAGCTATGATGGGGCGTGTCCAGTGATGCATTTATGAGTGAGGAGCAGGATTGTATTGTCAATCCGGGCAGAGACAGGAAGCCAGTGCAGTGAGTACAGAGTGGGTATAATATGTTGGTATTTTGTGGCTTGCATGAGTATCCTAGCTGCGCTGTTCTGAATGTATTGCAGCCTTTGCAACTCTTTTGAAGGAATCCCCGAAAGGAGCCCGTTACAATAGTCCAGCCTTGAGGAAATAAACACACGGACAAGTTTTTCTGCATCAGGTGCAGTTAGGGGAGGACGGAGGTTTGATATGTTTCGGAGGTGAAGAAATGAAGTTTTTACACAGATGCTTGATGTGTTCAGAAACGGTTAACTGAGGGTCAAACCAGACACCCGGGTTCGTGACTGAGGCAGAGGAGAGGTTTATGGCCTGATTGTCAAACATGAGCTGTGGTATGGATGAAGCGCGAGTCTGGTGAGGTGTGACAATAAGTATTGCCGCAATTTTGGTGCTGTTATGTTGGAGGAAATTTAACTTCATCCATCAGTGATCTGGTTCCATTTTCAACTTTTTCCTCTATCTGCAAATAATCTGACAAATCACTGCCGTGCTGGCGTTTGACTGACATGTTGTTAATCGTCACTCCAGTCACCAGCGGAGTTGGAACAAGTCACATTTTAGTATCTTCTATTTATTTAACAGGGCATTGTTTTTCCTGACAGATGCTCCACTGTAGTCGTGGGTAAGTGTTTACACTAATAACTCTGCACCATGTCTTCGTTTGGCAATGTTTGGTGAAGTCTTACCAAATCAGAAAGCTAGCAGTTAGCATTAGCTTACCCATAAGACCCCTTATACACTAGGCTCCAGTAGCTCCACCGCCATTTGTCAAAATATGGTTACATCCTGTTTTTGGCTCCAAAATGTCATGCAGGAAGTGACAACTTAATTGGCCTGAAAAAGGCCCATTCAGTAACCAATCCAGTAAATTAAATTGTCTGTGAAGATTCTCAATCGCCCAGGTCATAGTATCCAGGTGTGTGGTTTTCCTTCTGTCGACTGGACTGGAAGTTTGGTTTGAAGATGTTTCATCACCTATCCAGGAATCTTCTTCAGTTCAGAACTAAAGATTCCTGGATCGGTAGCAAAACATCTTCAAACCAAATTTCCAGTCCATTACAGTATTAGTTCTGTAGCCTCATTGGTTGCTGGGATATCATCAGAAATTTATAGTGGATATGAAGTCAT
>JAQQAE010008963.1:0-14884 GCA_029823295.1 Pseudamia nigra
TTTGGGGTTAATCAAAGGCACTTTAAATGGTGACAGGTGTGTGCTGACTCCAGTTTAACATGAGTTTGAATGTAACTTGTTAAATCCGAACACAGCCACATCCCCAGTTATAAGAGGGTGTGCACACTTGTGCAACCCCGTTATTTCAGTTATTAATTTTTCATTCACCTCCCTGAAAGATTTCAGTTCGTTTTTCAATTGTGTTGTAGAGGAGAAAGTTCACATTAAAAGGTGGAAAAAGTTGTGAATTTATTCATCTTTGTGTCACCGTTTTACCTCACAAAAACCTGGCATTTGAACAGCGGTGTGTCGACTTTTGAGATCCACTGTATATAAATAGTATTGTCATTTTTGTTCATTAAAGAGCAATGGATTGTTTTTAAATAAAGTTTCATAGACTGTTTTGGTAAATATAAACTAAATCTATACAAAATGAAATTCATGTCCTTCTCATGCCAAGTTATTACCCTCTGTCACTTGTACACACCTCAGTATTAATATTACTGGGGATTTCACAGTTGAATCTTAAAATATATGATCATGTAATTTTATTTTAGCTTATTTATTGCAAACATTTTTCCTAAACATTGTTATTATCTATTTATAATTCTAATGCCATTTGTAGTCATTCATTCATATTCATTCTACTTTTCTTAATTTTACTTACTCATCAATTCTATGAATCAGTTCATACACACAGTAAAATTGTCACTGATATGTGTTGAATGCATCAGTCTGTGTCTCTAGTTGCTTGTAGGTATCTTGACTAGTTTGGAGAAAAAGTTCTGTCTTTTCCTTTCATTACTTTCTTGTTCTCTCTGTTATAACAACAAGTTTAATTATAAATCAATCATATAGCAAGCACCCATTTCATCTGCCTCAGACATTATAGAAAATGATAATCAGTAATAAAATAGCACTACATTAATCAAATGTTCCATACCTACTTTATTTATTCTTTATTTATTATTCCCACATTTAGTGTTTGTCGTGAATTTATTTGTCTTCTACTGAGACAGTGCACCATGAGGTCCATTATAATTCATTATAAAAAAGTGGGGGTCAAATCTCATGTCTCTTTGCACTTTTTGAGATGGTTGTTTTCTCTAGTCTACTGGGTAGTTGGTTTGTAACTTTTCTCAAATGTCAATTTGTGTTCAGTTTCATAGTAGAGTTTCACATTTACACTTAACAATGCCACCATCTCAGAGCAGATGAGACAGTGGTTTCAAACTTGATGAACACACACGTCTATTCCAGATAAAAAAAAGTCTAGTTTCCAGTGTCAACCTTTCAGTGTTTAGTACAAGTCATGACACAATAACTCACAATTTCCCCTGTCACTGCCAATGGAAGCGACAGAATGAGGGTTTTCGGCTCCTCAATTTATTGAAGGCCCGCCCTACTCTGTCTGTGATTGGCTGACATTCTTGCCTTTATTTTGATCAATCGCAATCCTCATGCCTAAATCTGACCAATTCACATCCACATCACATCCTCAGAAAAGATTTGCCAGTCAAAATGTAATTTCCACCAAAACTGAATAAAACTCCATGGTATGTCTGTTCCGGCTCTGGGTCCAGAGAAGACCCGGACCGGAGTCTGCCTGTTGCCAGCCTATGTTATAGAGTCTAAAGAATTACATTTTGTGATGTGCTTCATCTACTTTCTGGCAGCAGCTGGTTAACATGAAATAGACTCATAAAATTACAAATATAGTAAACAAAGACAAAATCAACAAATGAATAAGTACTGTAGTTATGAGTTTACATTTCACTGTCCATTCGCCTTTCTAATGACCAGATGAATATATTTACTGTTTAATTTATTTACATGTTTTCTAACTCAGCACCATTAGTGTTGTGCACTTTGTCCATGCTGTCAGGATAAAAACAGACCTGAGTGATACATCAACCCAAAATTCTGATTTGGGATATTTTTGCCACAGTCGGAAGACACTGTAAAAGCAGTGTTCAGATATGCACATATGCATCATTGTCCAATTTTTTTGCAATGATTCATAGGCAAAATTGGGCCACATGTCATGTGGGAAGAAGGAGAAAGAATGATTGAGAGAGATACTATAACAATGACGAAAAGGCAAAACCTCAACTGCGACTGGTTTGGAAGAAGAGAGGGTTAGAAAATCGAATATTAAAAAAGGAGAATGAGTGATGAAAGATGAAAGTGGTGAAGGATGGAGTTCAGAGGAGAGCCGTGGAACGAATGCCAAGTTTAGAGGGGAGTTTCACAAGTCAGTATGAAAAATACTGCACTGACAAGTCTATTAGTAACACGGCTCGTTTCAAACACACACGGAAACAAGAATAAATGTCTTCGCACAGCTCAGACTTTGGGAGAGCACTCAAGTGAAACGGAAAACCTTAAAGACTAATGGATGTAATGTTAAAGTAAAACCATAACACCGTTTTCACTTTGGTCATTTAGCACAAAATGGAATACTTGGTCACCTTGGAGAGCACACATTAATTCAGCAATTTACACATGCAGTGCCAGTCAAAAGTTTGGACACACCTCCTTAAGTTGCTGTTATTTTTAACTCTGTACATAAATACTAAAGACATCTGAAAGAATATGTATAGTATTATTTAGTTAAAAATGTGTGACACTATCACAAGAGTTTTTTAAAATTTGCTTGCATATTCATCATCTATCATGGTTTAACACGTCTATAGTTGCTTGTAAAATAAGTTGTTCTGCGATTGTGTGGGTTTTTTGCATTGTGCAAATCTTAAGCGCAAACCTCTTGTTTGACTTCCACCTCTGTCGCTTGCTTTTTCCTTACTTTAATCCAATGCACGGTGCTGGCTAGACATTGAAACTACAAGACCAAGGACAACTTGCAATGCCTTTAGAACCACCAGGGGGCCGTGGACTACCAGGTGAAAACCCCTGAACTGCCACAATATGTTTTATAATTTAAATAGCCACATTTAGCTTTGCACACTCAGATTCAAAAGGAACATTTTCAATTCAGAGGCAAGTTAATTTGTGTCATTTCTTGCCTTCTTAATGTGCTTTAGACCATCAATTGTCTTGTGCAGAGGGAGGGTGCATATACAGTCAATATCCCTATTAGTGCTACTACAACTACATTACAAATTCATATTCAGGATAAGAGAGACAGAGTAAAAAGACAGCCTGTCATTACCTTGAGAAATGAAGGTTCATCAATCCAAAAAGACTCACGATCTTCCCATGTGTCTTTCAGTACAGTTGTCAAAATCATCAAACACTATCTGAGGTGCTATAAGTCAGTGGTTTCTGAGGCTGGTCATCCTAATAAACACATCCTCTGCAGCAGAGGTAACTCTTGCTCTTCCTTTCCTTGGACGGCCCTCAAGAGAGCCATTTTCATTAAAGCATTTGATGGTTTTGATGGTGATTGTTGAGCACTTTGTTTTCTACATTTATTAACATTCTTTCACAATTTGGATGTCTTCAGTATTAATGTAGGCAATGGTATACATGTACAGTACAATAAATTTCAATTGGAATTCTCTTTCCAAACAGCCGATACTTCAGCTGGGCCTGCTTAGAACTAAACCACAACCTCAAATGAAAGCTATACAAATGGAAAGTGTTACTTATGACAGCTGAAACTTTCATCATTGTCCTGTTTTATGCAAGACGCTGCCCAGAATCAAGTAATTACCGCACTCCTGCCAATTCAAATGACCCCAATTCTCCAAAACGTCATATTTCTTCAGTGATGCAAGCTGCAGGAGGAGGAGGACGTGACACACTGTCTCAGGACTGCCCCGTCATTCTCTGAAGCAAGAAAGAAATCACTTTCCATCAAGCTACCGGCTCACTGATAGGAACATGCACTGCAGAGCGAGTGGGTCTGCATGTGCGCCAGCCGGTACAAAAGCTGTTTCTCAAAGCAAGAACAGCACACAAAAAGACGCAAGTATAAAATAACAAACGAAGAGTAGGCGGAGGTGGCGGCACCGCAAAGGCAGAATAAAGAAACATCGATTGATACACAATGTAGAGTCAAGTTTTTCCCATCTCACAGTCATCTCAGGTGCTCGTGAGTAATGCAGTCCGACATCCTTGGTGAGTCGCATCCACATGAAGATATTGCCTCCACTCTTCAGTGTCCCCCACTTTCCTTTTAGCTACGTTTCATTTTTCGATGTATTACATATGACACAGCATTCAATAGAGGTAATAGAAAAGAAAAGGCAATTCTACAAAGTTTACCTTTTTTCTCAAGTGATAGGTTCTTATGAAATATGTGATTTTAGGGATGAGTATCTCATCTTCTCTCTACATTATCTGCTAAAAAACACCATTATAGTCTGGCTATGCCCATTTTAGTCACTGACAAGCTATGATTAAAGGTGTAACAGTGTAACAGGTGTAACACCCATGGCCTTCAGTTACAGCTTTGTTCATTTAGAATAGTACAGTATTTGGTTTTCCAGATCTTGGGTGAATTAACCCTTTCAGGGACAGCGGTCACTATAGTGGACAGCTATTCAAAAATTCTTTTCTCCTATGTGAATAAGTCTTAATGTCACAGTTGCACATCAGTCACTACAGTGGACACTAATGTGGCAAACAAGATGGCCGACAGAGGTGCAAAAAATATTGGGACATCAAACAACAACTAAGGAGTAATATAATTGTTAAAATATCCAAGTATAGATTTTGTGATTTGAGGAAATTGTGATTGATCATGTGTCCACTAAATTGGAAAAATTGGAAAAATGAAAGTGATTTTTTTTTTCATGCCTAAAGAGTAATAAAAACATTTGGGAGAAAAAATCCTGAAGTAGGTTATCATCATTCATACAGGAAAGGGTTAAAATAAACTAAGCAAAATACCAAAAAATAAAGGTCTAAACAGATCTGAGGATTTCAATCATTTCACTCCTAAACATAAGCAAGATATCATCTATATGTCCTGGATTTTTTAAAAACAGAATATCAAGATAAAATCTAGATAAGAAAAGGCAGCTTTATGTGCTTCAATCAACTACTGGTGTGTCCATCAAAAAAGGTCACACACACACTTAATACGTCATTCAACCACCTCATTTTTGGTTAGCACACACATTCGCAATGGCATTGTTTGAATGAGCTTCTCTACATTTATTTCTTTCCAGATTACATTATTTTTTTCTGCTGATCTTGGATTGTCATCTTGGACTACACCCATGACCGTTGTGGTAACTGCAACATATTGATCACTGCAGCAACTATCCAATTGAGGGACCTTACCCCATTTCATAGTTATCCATGTTATGGCACCATGGTCATAGTCTGTGTTTTTCCCTTTTGCCCAGACATTTGTATTTTTGTGTGGTGCCATCTCCTTACTTGAGGAGGCGGCGCATTTCACCAATGCGTGTGCTACAGTAAGTGGGTGAAGTTTAAAAGGACGCTAGGAGATGACAGCGTCCTGTTTCCAACCTAACTGTGCTTTTGATTCAACTTTGTGATTTCTAGTTTAAACCTTGTGATTGGCTTTTCAACTCAGCATTCTGGATTCTGGACAATGGCTGATTCTGCAAATATACTTTTAAAATGTTCACTTTTGTACATTTAGGGGTTCCGGTAGTGGTATGGGTGTAGAAGCTGTTTTGGTTTGTGCATGCTTTTCTTCTATGGTTAGAGAGTTCAGGTAAGAAACATGTATTTTGTTTTCCATTAACTTTTCATTAGGTAATTTAGTAGCAGGAAAAAATTGTTTCATTTGTTATTTTGGCTATGCTCACCCTGAAGTTGTACTACCCTTTTGTGTAAATAAATGTGTTTTAGACTGCAAATTACCCTGAGCTCTGGTCCTTCTAGGGAGTGAAAAACAAGAAAGTCTCACACATTGGTTTACATGTTTGCCTGTTAGATGTCGTATATCAAAATAATCTACCTAAGCCATAAATTAAAAAGCAGAGAGATGCAATATGTTTAAAACTCCTCCACACCTCACCAGAGCTTTTGTCCAACATTTGTCTATGCCATTATTCATACATGATTGTGGTGATGTTTCATGGCCGTCTTCCATTTGATTTTTTTTTTGTGTGTGTGTCTTAATTTATGCATTAATCTGTGAATGTTGCCACCTCCTTACTGACCCTAATATGCAGAAAATACATTATTATTAACTAAATTTGTTGCAAACGTCTCAAATTGAAAATGAAAAATTAACAGCTAGGCAGAAACACACCTACTGATGGAAATAAAAACAGGAAGAAAGTTAAATGCGATTCAATATGTGAAATGTAACAATGGAAAAGTGAGAAGGAAAAAAAAACTATGTAACTAAGATTTGTGTTACAGAAGCGATAATGATGCCTACCATCCCCCACATACCTGTGAAAAGACACACGGGTGAACGGACAGGTGACATGCCTTCTATGGATTAAGTGTTAGATTTGACTCATTCGCATTTATTTTTGGAAAAACTGACAGCCAGAACTCACGTCTGCTTTGTTCAAAGAGCCAGGATTAGATTGAAAGCCACTTTCCTGCTTCAATGTGTTAAATCTACTGTGCTATGGGCACACGGGTAATGACAACAACCTCATCTCTTTCTATGTCAAATTACCATAGAGCTGGTAACTCAAAGCCCCTCTGCACCAAAACTAGTGTTTTTCAATTACTGAAGATGATTAGAAGCTTAGTCGAGCTGAAGGTATTTGCAAAAGTCACTAAAATCTATAAATGTAAACATGTCCGACAATACTGGGAGATTATATACTATAAGCACATCGTCACAAGATGTCCAATTAGCCAACATAACTCTGCAAACTGTGTCACCTCCACTAACAGTCACACCTTTTGTGCATATTGCAGGTGTTTCTCGACCATTCTCACCTTGTGATCCACATTTTCCAGTGGTCGTTAATGCACAACCCACTTTTACCGAACTGAAACCAGACAAATGTCATTTATTTGAAGTAACTATTTATGCATTTTCATCACTCCATTGAAATTCAGAACACAAAGTAATCAAAAAAAAACCCAAAAATCTGCTTGAGCAATACAACTGAGACACACAATGACAAAAATAACCAAAATAATGAACCAAATACTCAACATAATGCATAAACATTTGCAAAACACTTCAGAAAATGACCAGAAATGAAGAAAATTGTATTAAATAACTGAGGAAATTAAAAAGTGATGAGGGAAAATAACCATAATACTCAAGAAAATGCACAAAACTTACCAGAATAATTAAGCGAATGAAAAGAAAAGTAAATGTGCATATAATAAATCGCACAAAAATTGAGAAAAAAATAAGATCTTTTCACTGTGGTACATCAATAACAGTAAAAGACATTTCAAAAGCAATAAAACACTGGATACACACTTTAAGACCCACCAGTTGAGAACCACTGCTTTAAACAATAGCAAAGAATATGACCTAATTTCCCTGTTTCACTTCTGTTATGCTGCCACATTTGTCCTACAGACCATCTATTAACATCACTTTTCCCACCATTTCATGGCTGGATTTAAAACATTAAGAGCAAGTGGCAGGATATATTCAAAGAGGACGGTTTTAACTGAGGAGCAACAATTAAAAGTTGACTTTCTGTTAAAACTGACAATTGTTCAGTTCCATTGACTGTTTACTGCTTTGTGCATTCACTCATCCGGAGTTGATTTGGTTCTCAGTGGTGTATGCAAATATAGCACGCTGATCAAAGAGCCTATTTGTGTAAAAAAAAAAACCACAAAGACAAAAATACAAAAAGGATGAAAGACGCCAAACTAGACTATTGAGAGTGTGCAGCTAATACAGTTGTCCATCACAGGGCTGTTCACAGCCCTTCGGTTGCCATAGAAATGGTGAAATCATCATTTCTATGTAAATCTCCCCTTTATCTCCATGTATTAGTTGCACTCATTTGTTAGTTTTTCAGCCACGGAGCTAATTATGCGGGAAATCAAATATGAATGTGTGTAATTGTAGTTTTCCATGTACACAGATTGGTGCTCAACACAGATTTATGGGTGTGGGTGTGACTCAAAGGCCTTCACACCTGTACAAATGTGGCAGCTCTGTGTGTTTAAGTTGGATGCGCATTAATCTGAGAGTGTGGTTTCAGTTGAACAAATCTCACAGGTCACCAGTGGAGCAGAATGTTATTTTTATCTTTCACTGTCCCCTCTTTTTTTCTCCCTCACCTCTCCTTGATTCCCATCGTCTCTCGGCCTCTCTGGCCTCATCATTCAGCTTCTCTCTTCAGTGATCCCACCTGCTCTGCTTCTCTTCTCTTTCCTACAATCGCTCACTTACACCCAGCTCTTCCCGTCAGCTTTCTGTCAACCCTTCCTTCTCAGCAACTTCATTTTTCTTTCAGTCTTAGGTACTTTAACTCATCTTGTCTGCTTCTCCAGTTCTGCCTTAATCCTTTATGCCTGCACCTTCAAACTGGGAACCATCAATCCATGAAGCTGCACACCTGTCTATACGCACCGGACACTAAGCACCCACACAAAATGACAGCTTTAACACATTCCGAAACGTAAACATTCCATACTTACTCAGTAATTTCTTCAGTAACCGTGTGTTCAACCTGCAGCCGAGAGTTGACTTCAATGAAGTAGTGTTTACCGTGTCTGTCCACCAAAAATTCCACAGTCCCTGCATTTTCATAGCCAACCTGCAGGAAAATAAACACAGAAGGAAAGCAGGTTTACAGCACTGAATTACGCAAGTAATAATATTAGTTGTGTAAACATTCAAGCAGGAGCATTCACTCATCTTAATGAGGCATGAAACCAAGAGAACGCAACGTACTGTCCTCCCGACATGCAAATACGGCTGCGTAAGATGAACAAAGAGTAGCTTTAATCTTATCTCTAATGGAAGAAGAGGGCATTTTTCATCATTTTCTTGTAGTGCAATAATGGGATCATTAATCAGGGAGGATTTATTGAAAGCTCATCATCTTGAAAGACCACTTTTTATCCTTGCCTTTCTGCTACAACGCAGCAATCAGAATCAGAATCACGTCACGGTAAATGTCTACTGTTTTTCACTGTTGTCATTGATTTCACATAAGTAACAAAATCGATGCACTAAGACTGAAACACAAACAATAATTATTACTATAGTAAGATGAACATTCATGCTTTTGTAGAACAGAATACTTTTATCCAGGTAGACTGGAAATTTGTCTTTGGTCTCACCAGAGCAAATTACAGAATGAGAAAATAATGTGCAGTATATTTACTTAAAAGTAAACTGTTCACAGGAGATCTATATATACAAATTACATTTTTAATCCAATTCACATCCTACATTTAACATTTGAGTATGTTAGATCAAAACTCTGGTCCTACAGGTCACATTTTTAGAAACACTGTATGAAATTGTAATTAATGCAACAGGGTTTCCTCTGTGTTTTAGCAGTGTGAGGGCTTTTGGTTATTTGACCAAAAATTATTCATTTTTTGTTAATTTTAGACAAATTTTTACAGTATTTAGAAATGTATATAAATGCAAACGTACTGATTATTTCATCAAGAAAGGTTGAAAATGCGCTTATTTCTCGAAAAGAATCTTTCACTAATGTGTTATAATTGTATGTAAGTGTACTCTAAAAACATTAAGTACATCAGCCTGGCATATTGTGTACTGTAAAGCAGGTGTTCTATAATGCAGAGTTGGAAGTGAACAAAGAAATGCAAACTACTTCTGTGGTGTATGACTTTAATTTGCCATAGTGTGTCGAAAGAAGTCTTTTCATGAAACATATGTTCTCATTTACATTAGCACTGGTGTGGAAATGCACCATTTCAAGCCTAATGCGCTGCTCTTTAAATGTTTTAAACACATTTCAGTGACTTTAACGGCTGATTTGTCATTCATCAAACAATAACGTGGCATAATCTAGTCTCTAGTCACCTCTCCAGATATGGTTTTCTTTCTCTTCTATATATCTGTTTCAATTTTAATTATACATATTCATCATGTACTGATAAGTGAATGTTTCCATTTAAAGTCTAATTAAATTTTATAATTATGTTTGAGTCAAAGCCATTTCATTATTATTCATCTTTTAAACACAGGGCTTGTGTTACAGTAACGTGGCTCTTTGATGATGCCTCATCAAATCTAAAGTCTGTTCAAGCACCTGCTGCATTTCATGTGTTTAACTAAGATTTCACGCCCTGCCTGTGTTTTTCTGTGAACAATGGTACATGTTTTCATTCAGAGTGAAGCCAAACAGCACAAAATTAGCATAAATGTATCCAACATAAGCGCTGTCCAAAATCATTCAAATCTCCAGATTGGGTCGTTTCAACGCTGCTTCATTTTGCCCAATGGGAGTTGTAAGCCAAGTGTAATTGTGATATAAATGTTATTTAAATATAGTTTATTATCATTATCACCATTATAGTCTTATGTTGAGCACATAATCTGATTGGGATCCCAATCATGTCCACCAATTTAACCAATCAGGGCAGTTTACTCCTCACTTCGCAACATTACTGATTAATCATGTAATCAGAGCTGGGCCTCATTATGAAAGCTTCCCATTTTCAGTGAGAAAAGTGTTGCAAGACACGTCCAAACATCAAAATAAAATTACAGGGCTGTTGGCAATCAAGTGTCCACGACATGAGCTACAGTACAAAACAGCAAATCTCTTTTCCCAGAGGAAAAAAAATACATCTGTAGAAATGTTTGAGTGTACAGTTCACTTCTCTACAGATTACAATTTTTTGTGAAAAATACTGAGACTGAAAGTGAATTTTACAGATTCCTTAATTCTTCTCTAAGTGAAAAAATAGTTAAAATCTAATTTGTTTAAACAGGCAGGTGCTGTCAGTTTGGCTTTGAGGGAACATTTTCATAATTCCAGGTGTCAAGATGTCATGTGTGGACGCCAATGAAAGGAAGATGGTGCTGAGAAAATGAAGCTGTGTAAATGTAACTGTTACACAAGAACAAAACTCTTAACAAAATGAATGACAGGGATGTTGAATGTGTTACCTAAAACATCAACTTTACTTTTTTTCAACCAAATATTCAAGTCCCTGTGGATTAATGTTTGATGTTTCATAAAGTATCTGTGTGACAGCTTCTTTTTATTTTTTTTTTTAATGACATTTCAGAAGAGGAAAAATGAATGATTCATCCTGTACTCAGGAACGTACCGTGGGTTTGCATCCAATGAAGCTCTCAAGATTGTAATCCTGTGAGCTAGCTGGTTATTTTAGGTCATGGCTCTACAAATGAAATTGACTAAATTGAGCAGACGGGTTTTTCACAAAGCAAATAAACAAACATAAGAAAATAGTATGCCAATATTCCCTTCTATTGGAGTTTAAGACCATAATTAAGAAAAATAAAGCTGCACTAGATGGAGAAATTAAGGGGAAAACAAAATATCCACAGGCACTTATGTTTGTTGAACAGCTAGTAGGAATGCCTTCTCACAGAAAAGTCATTTGGGGCCTTGTGACAGCCATAATATTAGCTTCACCAAGGAGGTTATGTTTTTGTCTGTTTGTTAACAAGGTCCTGTAACACAAAAGGTTGTGAACAGAGTTTGATCAAATTTACAGGATAGGTTGGAAATAGCGTAAGGACCAATTGATTAGATTTTAGGAGTGATCTGGATCATCGCATGGATCCAGGAATTTTATGAAGGATTCTGTATCATTGTGACATTTTTGCATGCAACTCCACAATAAATGCTCAGGGTCAATGCAAAAAAAAAAGAAAAAAAAACTTAAGTTCACAACAGGTTCAACAACATCACATAGATTTATTCATATCCTGGCAATATTCTAGACACTGTGATCCAACACAGATCAATTTAGTTGGTATGGAAAGATTTTTTTTTTTTAAATAACAAAAAAAAAAAAAAAATCAAGGTACAGACATGCTACTGCTATCTGTAGCTGAGACTCAGTACAAACAGATTTGATGTGCCTTCAGTAGTTATGGAACTAGATCCAGAGGAAATTTGTCATTGGCAGTTCTGAGTGGGGTGTGCGGTGAGGCTGACGTGAAAGTAACTTAAAGCTGTAATACTGCTGTTGGCCACTGGGGCTCTGTTCACTGGGATCCAACTCTGACTCCCCTTGAGTTACATAGGACTTCTCTCTGAAAACACCAAGTGAATAAATTTCTGTCACGGGCCATCATTGTCTCAATGCTCTAATAAGTGATCTGGTTGTCAATCTTTAACTTTACTGATATTACAGCAAATAATCCAACAAATCCCTGCTGCTCCACTAAAAGCCAGAAAACAGAGCCAAGAGGAGCCACTTAACTCATCTTTTTCCCATATTACGCCAAAATGAAAAACTGCCTACACCAGGTTCAAGTTTGGTGAAAATATACACATAGTGCACATACTCACATAAACCATCAGAACTGCAGAAAAATTCAGACATGCTCCGTCAGCAAAGATGGTCTCCGTGGAGAGAAATTAGTCCCATTTATGGCATCTGTAGCTCCCCACAGCTTCTTACCAGAGAGACTCATTAACAGGGCTCTCACACACCTCAGCACACACTTAATACGAGCTTCAAAACTAACTGTATTAGCCCAAACACTCACACATTAGGAGGCATAGGAGTACAACCCACACAAACATAGAGCACAATTACAACAAACACCCACAATAAGTCTGTGGTTTCATTCTTAGCTGACATGAAATAGAGCCAGGCTGAAATTAAACAATTAAAATCCCCATGAGTGTGTGGGCAACACCTGTGTCGTCCTCCCATTACCCAGCTGTTGGGATGATTAATACAGACCCTGTGACCTCAAGAGAAAAAAAGTCAGGGAGCTACACATACTCGCACACATGCACAATATGTGTAAATTAATACACGTGTATTATGTGCAGTGTGACACCATGCCCAGATGGATTTTATAAACACAGTATACAGACCTCTCTGTGAGCACACACTCCCGCATGAATTGCTAATTTTCAGCCTGAGTCAACTTTCTCTTAACCTTCGCTGTGTGCAGCCAGATTTATCACTTGTGCATGTGTTTTCAAGGGCATTGGATTCATTTGAGCACTGGTGGAGGCATTTTCAGTTGTTACCGCCGGATCGTCCCGGAAATTTTGACCATTACACATTTAATTTTCTATGTTCTGGTGAATGTTAACGTACCAAAGAAAGAAAGAGAACGAAAAATGAGAACAGCAATTGATAAATTAAACTATAAATTCCCAAGCCGGATGAGTTTTATGTACTGTATGTTCAAGGCGTGTGGTTTTCCTTCTGTCTCCATCAATCAATCATACTTCATTTATCCCCGAGGGGGCAATTCCCTTGTCTGTTTTTAATATGTTGCATGATTTATCTCATGCTATCTTTAGCTTATCATTTATCATGTGTGAAGGTATTATATGGAGTGGTGTGCCTTCTTGGCGAGGTCTCTCTTGAAAATAGATTTATTTGCAATGGACTTTGTTAAATAAAGGTTGATGAGAAAGAAAAAAAATGTAAAAATAAACTCATAATACAGTTGTATAATATTTTGTGTTTGTAAAATACCTAATGCGATTGCTATCATTCAGAATAAATGAAAATGAATGAAACAAGCAATAAATCAATGAAGGAGAAAACAAAAAATCTAAAAATATCCAATTAATGTAAAAAAAAATGAACAAAAATTACCCCAACATGAAAAAAAATTAAGAAAATGAGCAAAAAATAAGCAACAAAGCAACAAATAGGGAACAAAATAACAGAGACAATTAAGAAAAAAACCCATATATATTAAGCAGCATTTTCTTAGTGAACCAAAAATGATGCCTCATCTAAAATGGAAGTTTCCAATTGCATGATTAAAAAAGATGGCCACTGAATCGCAGAATTTTAAGTGATTTTTTAAAGTCTTTCCTTGTTCCAAGCAGTTGCGCAACCTATTCCAAAAGTTGACAGGATGGAGATATAGTGGTCAATCCTCATGGCAAGTTTTAAGTAAATGAGTTCAGCCATTTTCAAGCACCTGCAAATTTTCTTGTTCCAAGTACTGTAGTAGCACCCCTATTACCGAATTATTAGCGCCAACTATCCCAAAAAGAAGTAGATTTGATTGTGGCCAATAACTATGGCAAGTTTCAAGAAAATCAGCTCAGGCAATTTTGGTTTATTGCATCTTCTATTGAAAGCAGTAGCATCCCTGTTAAAAACTAATAGCGCTACATATCCCAAATATTGACAGGATGTAGATTTTTAAGTCATCAAGAAATATGCCAAGGCTCATGTTCAGTCATTATCAAGGTATTGCATTGACATGACAAGATATGCGGTTGTAAACAACGTGGAATCATGAAACTGGCATCTGCATTCCTCGGTAGATAATTAAACTACAGCATAGGAAAAAAAAGAAAACTACCAATTTAAACATATTGGGAGGGTAGATGTGCATTTTACTAATACTAGCCCTAACAAACCATCTACACTTGTGTGCATTTGTGTTTGCAGGACCTTCATTTTGTATAGCTGATGCCAGTGATGACAAACACATGTACTGTAGATAGTGCTCAAGGCCTCATTAATAAAGTGAATTGGTGAAAGGCACTATAAGGCAGGCTGCAGCCTTCACTCACAAGGACAGAAACGCACACACAAAGTTCATGTGGACACAGATTTACACACATACGGACATGTGTCACTCCATATTGCACTCAGTGGCTCTCCTCACTCACACTGAGTCACTCAAGTAGCAGCCAGTGCAACAGACTGAGTGGTCAGTATATTATAAGGTCTGTCAGATGCAGTGACGTGCAGTCAGGGGAGGCAGGTGAGGCACAGCCTCACCTGTCATCATGGGAAGAAAAAAAAAAGTAAAATAAAAAAATAAATTAAATGATTCTATTTACCCAGTGATTTGTAATATAAAGTTATTTTCCAT
>JAQQAE010008964.1:0-14884 GCA_029823295.1 Pseudamia nigra
GCCTGTGTTGACTGTTTATATCCGGTCCATCTCAGCTGAGACCCAGATGTGACCCGGAAGACCTGGAAGATCTTCTTTCGGAAGGCAATTTTTCTTCCGTTAGCTGGAACAAATTTTTGGCTGATTTTTTTTTTTTTTTTTTTTTTGTTACCAGAAGCATTTGTTATCCGGTGTTCCACTGTATAATGTTTTTTTTTCTGTAATTAGATCTCTGTCAGCCCTACACATTGCATCATTAATAGTATTGATCTTTGAGGAGGTAAATATGTTTCTGCTTCCATTCAATTTCCTGCTGTGTCTCTACACTGGCCTCTACTACTGCGTGTGACAATGGAAGACGTTCAGTCCACGGCTGTACCCTGTGAGATCATAGACTTACTGTAGTGCCATGGGCTAAAGAGGCAGAATTGGAGAAGTCTGAACTGTCAGTCAAACATTCCTGTGTACATCTGCCAGCTACAGAACCCACAGATGTGAAAAGGAGTAGTTATTACTTTTCCGCAGGGCAAGCAGATTAGTCTTTGACAGTTTTCATTCTCTCATTCAGTAGCTCCCCTGGATCCATTTATTTAAAGTCACATTACCTCCTGAACTCACCAACCTCTTAGAAACAGACCAAGGCAAAGGGATAATTATACTTAACACAAGATCTGGACCAGGTTCATTTTCTAATATACTGTACACCTAGCTACGTGTCACCACACTCATATTTATGTGTGACCTTTTTCCTGTCACTTCCATTTATGTGAACATGTATAAACAGTCTGGATTTGGTAAGCGTTTCCCTCACTTGTAAAAACCCCTAAGTTCCAAACTGATCCCATAGCATTATTTTGTGGTGTGACCTTAAAATAGGAGGTCAAACAAAAGGTAATTTATTGCTGAAACAGCCTCAGAATTACCCCCAAACTTTAAAGTCAAGAACCTTGGCTTCTGCTGTGGCTAATAATTTAAACACAGACTGAAATGGTTGATTTTGTTTTACTAGAGGATTATTATAAATGCAAAATGTGCAGCATAGAGGTTTTGGTATCTAGCAAATTAAGGATTTGGTGAGTAGTGGTAGATGTGTTGGTCAAACCACACCTTACATCTGCAACTTTTTACTGTGTGCTCAAGGCAGAACTATGTCCCCATTGAGGGACAGTAGCATCATCTACTGTCTCTTTACTCTGTAATTCACCCATTTAAATTTGACCTCAGAGAAAAATAGCACTAAAGGACATACTGTTCTTATTTAATTGTGAACCATCACTCATTCAGCCTTGAAACTGGAAAAACACAGATATCTTTTTGAATTGTTTTAGTCTACTAAGCAAGGGTGGAACAAAAGGTTTTAGTTTATGTTACCTACAGTCTGGACAAAGTAATAAACTTTGTAAAAGTGGTTAAGTTTAATGACCTCTGACAGAATGCATCTGTGGTTTTTGTAGTCTCGCATGCATCACCATGTGTTTTAACTACGTTCATAATTATACTGAATCTTTTTAATTAAAAGGCATCAAAAACTTACTGCAACACCATTTTTTTTATTTTGAAGTGGAATTTTATATACTATCTGAAAGGAGGCATATTGTTAAAATTAAGGTTTTTTTCTGTTATTGAACTACGTCTGATGGCTCTGAAATTAATGTTGAAGTATCAAAATTCTCGCTTAGAGGAGAAAAAGCACACAGCTCTGGATATTCGGGTGTCACAAACATACCATCCAACAGCCCTCTAGGAATCATCAGAACCACCAAAATCATCATGACATCATGGCATAATCTGCTAGGGAGTTTGCATGATGGAATCCATGGCACAGACAGGAAAGAGTGTGGTTGACCACAGCTCATCTGCATATTAAGGAACACACATTGAAACAGCCCATATGATACAGGGCGGAAAACCAGGAGTTTATTCACATGGTAGAATGAAGGATCTCTATGGCATCTTGAGTTGACATTTAAAATATACATTCTAGATACAAGAATTATATTAACCTGGTATAAAGGGCTACAATATGTCTCCTTTAGTGCTATCCAGTGGTAAAGCAGCAGAGTAAAACCAGCTCAGTACATTCTTCTTACACTATTCTATGAAGTGGGTTGAAACACCTACAGAAGCTGCTAAAGTGCAAAAAAATGTGACGGCCCTCACCAGAGCCAGTGTGTGTTTGTCTGTTCCATGTTGCTGTAGAAACATGCCGATAGTAAATGCTTTTGATTCTACACACTGCCTTTTAAGATGTTATATTTTTAGAATGACCCTTAATCATCACTGTTTTCATGATTGGTTTGCTTTTCCACACGTTCCTCCTAATATTCCACAGATTTCTTGTAACGTTCATAGTAAAATATTTCAGTGCCATGGAAAGTGTTTTTTTTCCCAAAAATTAGCCTTGATTAGCACCAGAAAGTAATGATGGCTTATAATACAGCGCATCAATATATGTCAAAATGCCATAATCATGTGCCATTCCATGTGGAAATGATGTATAGTGTGATAATTACAGGGGGAAAAAAAATCACAAACAAAGGCTCATGATTGGCCATTTGCACTGAGACTGTTTCTTTTTAATATTTCCTGTTTCCTAGGAATCACAATTACAGAAATTAAGATATTCTCCAGCAGTAAAACAGTAGCTTCTTGATAGACGTAGACATTTTTTTCCACACTTCCCACTCAAATGGAGATCAGATGTGGCCCCTCCCTTACCCTGCATACGTCATGGTCATGCTGCGATTGTGCCGCAGACACTTTTCCTATACTTATATCTTCATGACTCATCGGTCACACTCATGGTGACTTTGCCCCTTGCCCGTCTGGATCCACTTCAAAGCAGTGGTGGCTCTTTCTGACATCTGTGGTCACAGAAAAGGCACAAGGACACGCACAGCAGCATGGATACCAAACTCCAAACATTGCACCACATTCTGGATAATCTGACAAACAGGAACCCATTGCGTGCTTGGTCTGCTGTGTACCTTCTTTATAAAGTGGCAGAATGTTATATTATATAATTCAAAAGGACAGAACATCTGTTTATCCTATTCACATTTTGTATTAATTATGTCCTCACATTTGCAGTGATGACATTGATTGAAATGATTGAATATTAATTTAAAGCTCTTGGTTTAGAAGTAACATCTGTGAATTATTTCCTTGTTTACAGGTCCGTATCCAGTAAACATTTTGTACCGTTTAACTGACAATGTTAAAGGTCCCAAACTGTGGAAAGCCATCATTATTTGGTTTTGGGGTTTCTAGAAACTCTATGATGTAAAATAAAAGCTGTGAAAATTTGAATTTGATCAATACTGCCATTCCTGTGAATTTCAACAAGATGAATAAGAAAATCTCTCATAAGTGCATTCAGTTTTTGTGATATATAACAGCATGAGTCCTAACCAATCAGAACTGAGCTTAAATGCATGAGTCCCATCCCCTCGGGTCACAGTATGCTATCCTTTAAAACTTCACAAGTTTATACCCAAACACATTCAAGCTGAATCTAGCCCTGCTCCTGAAAACAACTAACAAATATTCTTGATGTTTTTCCAGAAAATTGTCCAAGATAAGGTCAATGTTCTGGGTTTATTGTAGCCTTGTGTCAGAATATGATCCCAGGACATCGTTGGACTGGTCTGCTATGCAGCTGATCTGAACCTTTTCTAATTAAAAGTTGGTGGTTGTAACACTTCACAGTGAATTTATAATACTGGATTGATATAATACTGATACTTCCCAAAGTGCTCACACTGAATCCATTATTCATTCACTGCTGGTGGTGGTAAACTACGTACATCTCCAGCCACAGTTGCCCTGGGACAGACTGACAGAAATGTGGCTGCTGTTCATGCCAATGGCCTCCGATCACCAAATATTCATTCACATTCATACAAGGCAAAGTGGTGAAGTGTCTTGACCAAGGACACAATGACAACGACTGGGATGGAGCAGGATTCAAACCTCCAACCCTCTGGTTATTGGATGACCCACTCTACCTCCTGAGCCACAGCCACCCCTTGAACTCAAACCATGTTATAAAGAAGCTCTTTGAGATCCAGGAAAAAAAAATTACTCATACACACTTACAGTATATGATATGGATTGGACCTCCCAATCATCATAAGATGCTACACTGTGGTCATAAAGGGATGGATATGGCCTGCAGCAATACTCGTGTAGACTGTGACATTTAAACAATGCACCTTTAGGATTAAAGGCTTTCGTGTTGCTTCTGCTGATCATTAGCATAACATCCAAATGTCACAGTAGAAATCGAGACTCACTAGACAAAGCAACAATTTTCCAGCCTTCTGTTGCCCTCTTTTGCTGAGTCCATATGAATTCTAGCCTTAGTTTTCTGTTTTTAGCTGACAGCTTAGTGTCACCATGTGTGATCTTCTGCTGCTGTTGCCAATCTGCTTCAACTGTTAAAATGTTGTACATCCTCAGATGCTCTTCTGCATTACTCATTGTAACAATAGGTCCTTTGAGTTACTGTTGCCTTTCCATTAGCTTGAACCAGTCTGACCATTCTTCTCTGACATGGTATTTTCATCCAGAGAACTGTTGCTTTGTGTGTGAAAATCCCAGTAGATCAGCAGTTTGTGGAATATCAGACTCAGCCCATCTGGCATCAACAACCACACCATGTTCAAAGTCATGTAAATCACTATACTTCCCTGTTCTCAGGCTTGGTTTAAGCTTCAGTGGGCTGTCTTGACTGTCTCTATAAGCCTAAATTACCTGAATTGCTGTTATGCATTTTGATGATTAGATGTACTGTATGCGTTAATGAGTTGTGTTAACAAATGTACCTAATGAAGTGGCCAGTGAGTGTATAAGTGTTTAAGCTATGGGATTTTTATCCATACTTGAATTATAAAACCATATGACCAAAACACAGGTGATGATTGAATGAACTCCTGTTTTGACTTGATTTGTGCAAAGAATTACTTAGTATGATGACACAAGGCATTTTTGCTGAGAGAAAATTATGCCATGGTAAATGTGGGTTATTTATAGAGAATCCTGACAGGTCTAGTGTTAATTTTGCAGTAAATGTATTTTTTATTCTACACAGACCATTATGGTAAGCAAACATGTAATTTAGTGAGTATGTCCCATCTCTGCTGCTTCTCAGCTGAGTCACTTTCTCTTCACTGTACTCATTTGTCATTAATATACTGCGAGTCCTGTGTTGCTATTCTTAAAAAGAAAGAGTGGTGTAGCATGAAACACAGCTTTAGGCATGCCTGAGGTGCACTCATTATGAAACTGATCTTGTCCTATACTGACTACAGTCTCTTTTTTGGTTTCAGTATCCTGCAGCCTTGATGAACTTGGGGGCAATTCTTCACCTCAACGGGAAACTGCACGAGGCTGAAGCCAATTACCTCCGAGCGCTGCAACTAAAACCGGATGACACCATCACCCAGTCGAACTTGCGTAAGCTATGGAACATCATGGAGAAACAGGGCCTGAGGACCATGATCCCTTGAGCTCGCCCGCCCTCCTACAGTACCTGCCATCTGTGCACCAGACCTGAGGAAAGGACGCCGACGCACTCCTCTGCTTTTCTCATCCAAGAGCGATGGAAGAGACTCAGGGAGGATGTTTTCTCACAGAGGCCATGGCTGTGCTGCACGGCCCTCCTAATGGCTCCTAAGCTCTGATACGCCTCAGGCTACAAGCATTGCTCATAGTTTGGCAGGGACTACATGCTATTTGGACTCTTAAAAACTTTGTTCAAAATTAGTGCTCTCATAGGAACCGAGGGTTTTTTAAGCCAGGGCACTTGAACTTGAAGTGAGACCACAGAATCATCCTTCATCTGAATTAGGTGCATTAGTTTTTTTTTTTTTTTTTTTTAAATAAGCACTTGTGGTCGAAATGGGTGATTTTTTTTTTTTTTCAAGAACAAACTGAGAGCCCTTAACTCTGGGTATTTTTAACTCAAGTAATATGAAGAATTCACTACCACCCAAAAACCTCCTAATTTTAATCATCAGCATCATTTACATTCTCAGTTGGTAACTCTAATTTGCTCATGAGAGTATGATACAAAAATAATCACCTGTATTGTAAACCATTTGTAGCAGATATCCTCTCAGTTGGTGAAAACTTGAAAAGGGAATTCAATTTGTTAGCCATTTTAGCCCAACAACAGCCTCTAATAGCGTTGCAACAGTTGCCAAATAGAGCATATTTCAGCAGGAAAATTCAAAAAGCAAAAGGAATAGTGTTTTTTTTCAGAATATTTTAATACCTAATAAAAATGTGTGAATGTTCTTTATCAGTTCAACAAACAGGTGTGATTGTACTGCTTTGTGATTCCTGGTAAAATAGTCAAGACACCGAGGCAACACATCTGTCGACAACCACAAGAAGCTGATGATGTAAATATTAAGCTACCTTCCCATGGAAGTCACTGATAACAAAAAGGCAAGTATGGTACGCTGGTCACCCACACTCTAGAAGCTTTACAAGGAGAGTGAGTGGTGCCGAAACAAATGAAGGAGTTTGTTTAACCAAATACAAAAGCTATGCCCATGCACGCCTTTTCATCGCTAAACAATGCACAAACATACAGTAGCTGATCAGAGGGAAATCTTTAAGTTGGAATAAGTCTAATTTCATTGTGTGTATAAATTAATCCTAATATATACCTAGATTGTGTATAGTATACAGATAATCACACAGCAAAAAAGTAGCTAAACTTCAAGTGGAAGCGCAAGAAAGTTTGGTTTGTAACATGAAGTATTGCCCTCCTCGTCAAACCCTCGTCAGTCTTAAGGCCTCATTTGTATATATTCTGTGTAATTAACAGGACACGTTTGTTGTTGTCAGCATACAGTAAGCGAAACGACACTTTCCCACACATAGGATTATGTACAGTGTTTGTGATAGAATGATTCACTTGGCTATTTGTTTCTTATTGGCCATAAACCTCCAGAAGTGTCTGTGTCTTGAATTTATTTCGTTGTAAGTTATTGCATCGTGTTCCTGTAGCAACAGAACCAGCTGGCACTGTGTTTCACGTGTATAAAGAAGGAAATTAGTGAATATGATGTACATGTTTGTTGTCATTACTGGGGAAAATATTAAAGTGCAGTTCAGTTATGTGGCCTATTACCTAACCCATTTCTACAAAAAAGTCGGGTCGCTCTGTAAAAAAACACCGAGACTCTGCATTTAAATCAAAGTAGCACAAATGCAGTTTATAAAATGTTTGACTTTCTGGTTAGGAACATGTCAAAAAAGTTGGGTCACGGTCATGTTTATCACTGTGTTACAGCAGCTCTTTGTCTTTGGGAAGTGAACAGAATGTTCAGAATGGGGAATGTTTTACTACAGTTCTCAATAGTTGAAAAGTTAACACTGCAGGCAGGCCAGTTCAGCACCCAGACTCTTTAACTGCAGAGCCATGCTGTTGGAATATGTGCAAAAAGTGGCTTAGCTGAAAAAGATATTGCTTCAGAATCAGTGTATATTATTCAGCATTGACATTACCTTCACAAATCTGCAGGATATCTATACCATGTGCACAAATGTAGCACCATGAAATAGTACTGATAACGAGCCAGATGGCCCCCCTCTTCTTCGGCCATGATTTGATATTTTTTCAGAGTGCCATCTTTACTTTAAAAAGCATCAGCCTGTCTGTGATGCTCTTTTTACACCCAGTCATGTTACCAACTTGTTGCTAGTTCACCTAAATCAGGGGTTGGTAACTTTTGCAATCGCAGGAGCCATTTGTGGACAGAAGCAAGAAAAAAAGTATGTGTCGAGAGCTGCAAAAAATTATCTGAACAATTTATTCACCGCATGACATGATGTACATTTCAGGACATTTTATTTAGTTTATTATTTTGTTCATTTTTATTCATTTGTTGGTTAATTTTCTCACCTTTCTTCCCTTTTTTATATTTTGTTCATCTGCTTAATTATCCAGTTCATTTTATTGATTATTTTGCTCATTTCTTCATTGTGTTTGTATATCTTGTTTATTATTTTATCCACTTTTGTTGATTTTCCCATTTATTTGTGTTCATTTTAAATAATTTTGTGCGTAATTTTGTTCATTTTGTTGAATATTTTGCCTGTTTTTATTCATTTTCCTTCAGCAAATGTATTACTTCAATTTTTCTGATAATTTTGTTTTGTGGATCATTTTGTGCTGATTTGTCTTAATTTTGTTCATTATTTTTTCTTTTTTTCCTCATTTACTTGATTATTTAGCTCATTTTTTGTAATTGTGTTTTTTTTCTTCTTTTTGTTGATTTAGTGTTTTATTCATTTTGATTTACTGAACAAAGCCACTGAAGAAGGTCAAAAGAGCCATATGTAACCCAGGCTGCAGACCCCTGACTTAAATAAAGTGAGATATTCTATTTTAAGCATCTCACTTTTTTTTTCTTGCCACTGACCAAACTTTTTTGACCTGAGTTGCTGGTATCAAACTCAAAACGGGCGTATCATTTTTCAAAATTCAGCTCAATTCCTCCGTTTCAATATGTGATATATTGTTTTTGTCCCATTTTCAGTTAAACATTAGATGTCTGTTTATTCCAAATGATCACATTCTCTTTCTATTCTATATTTTACACAGTGACTCTTCTTTTTAACAGGGTTGTAGGTAAATGTGTGGAAAAAAGTGAAACAATATATGTTGCAGTCATGATGGTTTCAACACTGTTTTGTTTTTGACTGTGATGATCACTAGTGAAATAAGATGCTGATTAACATTGTCATGTCACACTCACCTGACCTACACCTCACATGCCATGGTCAAACAATGTGCTCATTTCTCCTGTGTATATAAAAGTGCTGATAATAATTAATATTGCTTGAGTCAAGAAAAAAAAAACGTTTAACTCTGTGTCTCTGCTCAGGGATCTCAAGCAGTGGGTTATTGCAGAAACTTGTTCACAGAGTGTTTACTAAATTAAAGATTTATTTTTGAAAGTTGTTTGTATTTGTATAAATTATGGAGATTTGTAGCCTTTTCTCTTTTTTGTAATATAAAAATGAACAATGTGCCAGAATAGACTTTTCCCGACTTTGCGCTTTTTTTCCACAATAAATTTATGGTGTTCCAATCTTGTTCCTGTGCAAATGTTTTCTGACATGGACGCAACATTCCATTCATGTTTATTTATGTATTTTTGACTTTCAAAAGCACACATTCACTTCACATGCTGTAAGAGTCTAACAAAAAAATGTCTACATTCAGGTTTCCTTATGGGTAGTGGTGTGTAGATTAAACAGAAACTGTATTCATGAAGGTATTATTACTTTATGATTATTGTGACTCAAGGAGAAGTACTCATAAACACAAGTAAGTTAATTCAATATCTCACACAAAACTGCTCATGTCATAAAATGTTACATTCAAACAGGTATTTTAGTCATGTTTGCTTACTCCGATTGTTTCCGATTGTGATTGTTTTTGATCATCTTTCTTCATTTTGATGCTTACTTTGTTCATTCTTGCTCATTTTTTTACTTAGCTTAATTTTTTAAATTTATTTTACCACTAATTTGTTCACTTTTGCTCATTTTGTTGCATATTTTGTTTTTTGTTCTGTTTTTGGGGCTTAATTTATTCATTTTTGTTGCCTCACATACTTTGATCATTTTTGGTCATTTTCCTGATTTTTTTTCTTTGCTCAAATTCTTGTTTGTATTGCTCATTTTTGCTAATTTACTTGATCATTTTCTTGGTCTTTTTTGCTTATTTTCTTCATTTGTGCTTGTCATGTTTTATATTTTAGAACTAACTTGACTGTTCTGTTCAGTTTTATTAATTTTTTTCTGGATTATTTTGTTAATTTTATGCTCACTTTGCAATTTTGTTCAATTTTCATTCATTTTTTTACATCTTCAGTTGACTTTGGTGGTCAGTTTTGTGCATTTCTGCTCATTTTGCTGCTAAGTTTATTCATTTTTAAAATGTATTTTATTATTTTTGATAATTTTGTTCATTTTTTTAATTGAACTGATCATTTTGTTCATTTCAAGCTTCTGCTCATTCAGGTGTGGCCAAATGTAACTGAGTAGGAGTACATTATTTTCATCACAAATCTGAGTGACAGTAAAAATTTGTTCTAACAAATGGCAATTCTCAGAAGTACTTCTCTATTTTGTCAAAACTACTCAAGTATATGTGAAGGAGTAAATGTACATGAGTACTACCCACCTCTACATATGGGAAATGAGACTTAATAGGGTGGTCTTGCATGCTGTGGAGCAGGTTTTACAGAGCATTTCCAGCCTCTCCTCCCTTCTGCAAACTTGCTAAAGCATGTCATAAAATCAACTCAAATGGATCTCCTCCACTTTGATCTCTGAACAACAAAGAAGGCATGTAAATATTTCCATATGGAAGGGGTAACACAGTGTCTGCACATGGCTGGTGTGTTTCGATTCCAAATTCCCCCACAATTCAGACCCTGCTGACAAGCAAAAGTCTCTTCCCTGAGAAAGGAGCAGTTGGCCTTGTGATGTTTCTCACTTGTCTACATGGATGGTCTGCTCCCGTGAATTGCACTCAGTATGGTGCCCAGCTTTTTTCTCTGTGACTGGAATGCAAAGAGACTGTTTGTGCTGTCCGGTCCTGTTTGAGTTTTCTTCTCAAAACACAGGTGCATCTCACTTATCCTGGCAAATAATGAAAAAGAGAAGCTTGTTGCGCTGTGAAATCACGCTATAAGAGCTATTTGACGTGTTGCTGTATGCTTCAGTGGAGACTGAGGTTTCCTTCTACAGTATATTAAATATATATATTTTTTAAAAGCTTTCAAGGTTTCTGTCAATGCAGAGAAACTTTTCAGCAGAGCTACTGTTTTAGACCTTGTCAAAGTATTGCTTTGCCCCTGTCCAAATGTATTTATTTTAATGTATAGTAAATCATCTAGAATCTGGGAATTCAACTGCTCACTCTCTGTTTGTACAACTCAGATATAATGTGCAGCGGCTGCCGGAACAGCCATGCTAGCATTGATAAAATGGACCAGCAGACACGTGTTGAGCTTATTAGTTCATTTCAATGCACTCAAGTACTTATGTATTCCAATTACCCACTCTTTATTCTCAGTATTTATGCAATCATAACATTTTATTAGTGTAACACATTTACTGAATTGTACCTCAAAACAAGGGTCTATTAACATATTAAGATACCTGACTGTTGCTCCTACTGGAACTTGGACAATTCTATTCAAATACATAGGAATCACAATTATACAGTATCTGACCTTTTGAAATTTTCATGTGCCAAATCAATGGATAATCCAGGTCAGGATGCAGATTCTCCATGAATTTTTCATTTTCTTTGACATTATAAGACAGGGATGTTTTTTGACATGTTTGCTAATAATAATGAAGGTGAACATACCCAGGCACAGATGGCTCAACTACCAACTGACACATTTTAATCTTGATCTGGATCTGTAAGATGAAAATATATATTCAGAGGGTGAGAATATTTTTGTTTCTACAGTACAGTAATGGAGAGAGGTAGAAACATGCCATTTTGGAAAACGGTTCTGTCCACAGATTCTCGATTGAATTTGGTCAGTCCACGTCAACTATAACTTCTTTTCCCACAAAAACTATTCACAATAATGTAAAACTAATGGGTTTAACAGCACGTATTGTACCTAGTTTAGTCTCAATATGCCCCATATACCCAAGTGACTAAGTGCATATGACATCCTGTTAGTTTAATAATAATTACAGGTCTGAGTGGCGTTCATATCATGACCACTCTGTGTTCATTATTAGAACTGCGTAAGCCAACACTTTGATATTGAGCTGTGACCTTGACTTTCATTTGATTAATTTGAAAATCTTGATCTGGAATTTGATGTCCAGTATATGTAAGTGCATCGGTCAGGTATCCTAATACTATAATACTTCTGTCCATATAATGCATGTTGACATGATTGCACTCTACAAAAGAGTCTCCTGCAAGTTGATTTCCTGTTCTTATTTTTATAATATTCACATTCATTCATGATGAGATATAAGATAAGCTGAGGATTGTCTGCATCCACTCCCTGAGGAAATCCACAGGGACTGTCTTTTACTTTCATGACTTGGTGTACTTTCATGCTTTATCACCTCTTGCATCCAAAGGAGTTAATACTCCAAGAGAGGATTTTTTGGCAAGTCTTCCTGCTTTTATCAAGCGAATATTTGGCACTATATTCTGATGCACTATCTCTGCTTTGATCTGAAGTTGTCTGAGCCAGGCGCTCATAGCACCCAGCCGGTGGATGAGTGTGTGTTTTGTGTGAAGTCCTCACTTCTGGACCCAATCCTTATTGTTATTACTTTATAGCATTAACATGAGGCTTCTGCATCAGATGAAGACCCATCATATTCATGTTATTAAGGGTTTTGAAGTGCACAAAAGAAACTGTCTTTCTTTAGTGTAATGTTACTGTAACAGAATATAGTAATGCTACCCAGTGTAACTGAAGCTACTACAACACATACAAAAGATTATTAGAACAAGAAAAATTTCACAGGGTAATAGACTCTTAAGCTTGTTATGTGTCACATCTTAAGGCAATTGTTCGACACAAACTCTTTTGTATTTGTTGCATCGTGTATACAGATAATGTGTTGACATATGGGTCATTTGTCAGTATTACAGGATGTACAGTAGCTGTAGCATTATACCCTGAAATTAATATTCTATCCACAAGCCCTGGGAAGCACCATTTTACACCCTGATCATAACTAAAGATTAAAGAGAAAACCTAAATGCATTTTAACCTCCTTTTTTCTTGAATCATGTTGAATTTACTCGAGCACAATGGCAACACATTCATCAAAATGACACCAAGTCCTTATACACATAGAGAGGCAGTGTAATTCACCCTGGCTGAAATGAGGTTTTGACATTATCACTGTAGTGTGTGCACACAAATTAGCATATTGGGACTTTCTCCGCTGTCCAGAGTGAAAATCTTCAATTGTCACTGCATTCTGTTTTTCTCTTTTAATCTTCACACTAGTCATCACACTTGTTCTGTGTATTTTTAAAAAATACAGTCAAAAGAAGTAGACATACTGTATTTAGCTTTGATGGCAGATTCACAAAGTCGTCCCCTGAAATGTTTTTTTTTTATTACACATGAGCCATGCCAAAAGTTAATTTGTGCCATTTTGTGTCTTCTTAATGTGCATCAGTTTTTTCCTGCACAGGAAGTGTGGGTAGAAAATCAATAGCGAGAGTAATGCTACTAAAACTGCTGTATAAATTTTTATTATGGCAAGAAACATATCAGAGGAGAAAATCCATCATTACTAGAAGGCCAGTCAAAAAGAACTTTAAATGTGTCCTTAAGTGAAGTCAGCAAAAGCATCAAACGATATGTAATGTGCTATAAACTGCCAGTTTGCGAGGCTGAAATTTTAAAAAAGCCCAAGTCTCTTTTGGAAGATTTGATGTTGATGTAAACATGACCTATATATGCGTTTTATGCCCCAGAATCCCCAACTCTGGGATCCCCAATTTTCCAGATTTTTCCAATTTGGGACTCTAGGGTTTAAGAGGCTAAGACACTTATCCTCTGCTGCAGAGGTAGCGCTTGGTTTTTGTTTAGCTTCATCATAGCGTTTGATGGTTTTGGCGACTGCACTACATATTCAAATTGATATTTATCGGATTGACTGTCCTTTTCTTAAAGTAATGATGGAGTGTGTTTTCATTTTACTTAACTATGTGTTTCTTGCCATAACATGGATTTGTACAGTAGTTGCAGTAGCACTAATAGGGCTGTTGTCTCTGTACCCCGCTTCCTCTGTGTAAGGCAACTGATGGACTAAAACACATTAAGAATGAAGGATATGGCACAGATTAACTCTTGATAAGGCAAATTATTTGTTTACTTTATAATTCCATACATGTTCTTTCACAGTTTGGATGTCTTTGGTATTAATGTACAATGTTGAAAATAATAAAAATACAGAAAACCCTTGAAGGAGACGGTGTCCAACCTTTTGACTGTGTAAAATGCAGAAAGAGCTGATACATTCACAATTGCCATATCAAGGTTAAGGCTAAGCAATCTCATAAACCAATCCTTACTAATTCTTGGCAATGCGCTTCTCTATTTTGTTCCCCTTTTGAACTTGTTCAGCCACTGCATGTGTGAGATCTCACATGACTAGTCATTGTGCTTATGCAGGTGTACAATGTTACCATAAAAAAGGAGTCAGCGACAGAACCCAGAACCCCATCTCCCCAAAATGGCCACCCTTGAGGATTTACACAGCACTATTACCATCCAAACCCTACAGGCCTTCTGAAAACACTGTGCATGTGTCTGCCTGTCTGTGTGTGTGTGTGCTTCTTTTTGGCATCCAGGACCTACACATCTCAGGAAGTAATATAATTTTTTATGTGTCCATGAACAGACTGTACTTTGTCTTCCTCTCCAATGCTGATGTGGAGAACTGCAATTTCCCTTGAGCTGGAGCAGGTTGATGCTATATGTGGTGTGTGAATATCAAATGATTGTATGAGCTGCTGTGTGCATATGCCATAGTCGAGGAGGAAGCAGGTGCAGGCCCTGCGTATCGAGATGTCAGGATTGATTAGTTCCAGAGGTAGAGACAAGATGTGAAGTTCCAGCAGAGCATTGTCAACACAACAGGCTTGTCTCCAGACAGCTGGATTTCTACTCAGACCATCACATGGACTGCACACAGGCTTAGGGGGACAATATTTATAGGTGTGTTGTATTCGATCTGGTGTGGGCCCAAAACTCCCATTTGTTGTTGTGCAATAAAACAATAGACAAGAATTACCGTATTTTCCGCACTATAGGGCGCACCGGATTATAAGGCGCACCATCCAAAAATGTCACATTTTTAATTT
>JAQQAE010008965.1:0-14883 GCA_029823295.1 Pseudamia nigra
GATTTCCTTCTCTTTGATCCAAAACAGCAGTAGCCTCTCCATAACACAAGCTAACAGCTGTTAGCCACTAACCTCTGTTAGCTTGGCTAACGGCTGTTAGCTTCTGGGTCTTTCACATCCGAGACCCGGAAGTGACTACAGGCTAACACTATTAGCCGTTAGCCTGTGTTAGCTTGGCTAACAGCAGTTAGGTTCGCTGAGACCCGGAAGTGACTATTCGCTGATTACAACCTCGTTATACAAGTGAAATTTTTTGCAGTTTTTTTTCTTCGGTATCCAAATTTTTCGTTGTGAGAAGAGTTCGTTGTCCAAGATACCACTGTATACAGTATATCTGAGATGAAAGGACACTTGCAGCAAAACGGAAAATGTGGAATATGTACAAGAGATGATGATTTACAGACTAAGCCACATAGAAAGGTGCTAGTTTTACATACATGGCAGCTATAACTCCTCCCTCGCATGCTGTTTTGGCTGAGGGTGACACACTTTTGTTCATCTTTCTAGATGTGGATGTAGATGACATAAGAGGACATATCAGATGTCAGGGAAAGTAGACAGCAGCTGAGACCAGCACCTGCCATTCTACAAAAAAATCAAATGATGCCAGACAGATTCTACAGATTTGATCACACTACAGAGTGACATTTTATCTGGTGTTGTTGACATGGAAAAGGACAATGAACTTGGCTCGATGTCATTGTTTTTTGTCTGTGTACAGTATGTTATGAGGAGCTCTAAGACACAGACAACATTCATTATTCTATGTATGTGAGAGTTGCAAGAGAAGGTATTAGTCATTTTTGTATGGTTTCACGGAACATAAACTGTCCAACATCTTAAAACCTTTTAATTCATCATTAAAGAACATGTTGAGATCAATTCTAAAGATTAATATTAGTTGAATCTTCTGTCCAAATGCTAGTTAATATTTGGAACAATCATAATAATCATAATCACATTTATCATAATTAACATTGAAACACGGGCAGTGTCTTCAATGCCAGTGTATATGAAAACAAAATTTGACAACCCGTTACAGAATTTTGACAGCAACATAAATATGGCTTTGAATTATACTGCACTTAAAGAAACAATAAGGTGAATGTAATCTGTCCTAAAATGACAAAAAGATACTGCATTTTATCTAATCATCTGGGCTGTACATAAACCAGGTGATAATTGATGTGTTCATAATAGGTCTAGGACTCAATAGACCTTTTCACAGCAGACTTTTTGACTTCTTAAAGTAGGAACACCATTACACCATTCAGACATATTCAAGCCTTAGAATTACATTTGTTTAATTACTGGAAAACCGACCAAAAAAGGAAAAGTTCCACAGGCAATTGCATTATGTTCTTTTACAGGGCAAATATACTGAGGAAAAAAATGCCTATTACTCAGTTGTGTTGTAATTGATGTTTTGATAGGAAACAGGTAGGTTACATGAAAAAAATAGTCAGTCATATGATGTTTTTCATTCAATATCTGTATTGTGAAGGGAACAAAAAATGACAAAGCAATCAAGAAAATTAGCAAAAATGAACAAAACAAGCAACAAAATGAGTAAAAATGAACAAAACACACCATACCGTGAACAGAAAATATGCCAAAAGGGAACACAACCACCAAAACAAACAAACAAAATAAACAAACAAATCACAATAACAGTTTGAACAAAAAAGAAAGTGAACAGAATGACCTTAAGTGCATGATATAATTCAGAACATTAACAAAATATTCCAACAGTGAACAAAAAATATCCAAGAAATAGAACAATAATATCATTATTTGTTGAAAGCAGGGTTATTTAGAGACTCAAAAGATAATATAGCATCCCCATCTAAGTATTGGTTTAAAAAAGTCCCCTGAAGTGTTGTCTGAGTCTTCCTCAAGGACAGGCTGTGTCCTTGAAACAGACACCTGCCTGCTTTACTGTGCCTAATATTTGATTTGCCACGGTGACGCTCTAATCTCGCGTTACACAACGAGACTTTGGGCGCACCCGGTTCCTCGAGCCAAATATCTTATTATGCTTAATGCTCAGCGAGTTAACGGCACTGAAATACTGGAAACGCGGTACCTTCAAACGTCTTTAAATCCAACCGGAGAAGTATTTTTTCCGTAATTACCAGTACACAGCCAGTGAGTAAGTAAAGCCCAGTGTAGGTGCTGTGATGGTATTTTAAGAGACGCTCAGCTGAAGAGTCCTCTTGAGCACGTAACCGCGTCTGTTTCGCCGGCCGGCATCACTATTATCTCGGCTAAACTGAAGACCCCGAGAGCTCAGCTGAATTATTAAACGGATTTTGTTTACTGTATCGTTTTCCGTCTCAAGTGGACTGTGTTTTGGTGATTTACGGGTTTGAAAGCTCACAGGCGTTCGCGTTTTCTTTTTGAACCGGCTGAAATGGAGGAGCGTGTGACGTGGTAGTCGGAGCTGGAAGTACGACGGTGACTGAAGCCGTAGCTGCTTCATGCTACATCTCGGACATTGAAGGTATCCAGAAGGAGCCGGAACACACATGATGCACCAGCAGGGCTCGTTGGTACCCCCTTTGCTCAGTGATGTCTTCTGCCAGTGCCGCTCGTCCGACACCCACCCTGGGGTCGACCCTGGCGGTGGAGGCGGTGACGCCGGAGAACCCTCCAAACCTGCCTCCCACATACCGGTCACTCCTCAGCCCTGGACGGACGACTGGCACTCGTACCCGGGTCAGTCAATCCAGCCGTGTGACATCTGTGGAGTCTCTGAGCAGGAGCACAGACTCAAAGTACTGTTCCAGGTCCTGGATGTGAACGGTGATGGGGGAATTTGTGTAAATGACCTGACAATTGGTCTAAAAAAACTGGGAGTACACCGTACTGAACATGAGCTGATGGTAAGTACAAACATGACATCTCAGGCTTGGAGGTTGATTACCTTTGGATCCTCTGAATTCGGTTGTGTTTGATTTTGTCACTGCTGGAAGAATACAAATAATATGTAAATTAAAAATGGTAACATAGTGTAATTCAAATAGGTGAATGTACCATTAGAATAATGCAACGTGGGAGTTACTGAGAGAGCAAGTAGATGAGTGATACCTCTACACAACACAACAGTGCTGAAACTGTAAGCAATAGTAGTCGCAGAGTAATATTCAGGGATGTGAAGAGTGTAAATTTATGCGTGAAATAGAATTTTAATGAGACATGTAAATAAACTAATAAACCACTATTTTTCTGAAGTTCATATTAACATATGGTTGTAGGTCATGGCCATACACTGACAAATACTGTACTGTACATAGAAAAACTGTTAATGTAGTGCTGTAGAATAGCATATGGGTACAGTAAAAGTTTTCTCTTCATACAGCAACTCTGTGACCTGTGCTTGCATACAGTAGATATATTAAGCATGTAGTGTAAACAAAGAGTAGTACTGTAAGCTGCCTAGTAGAGTGCAAAAAGCAGTTATCAGAAGTTAAGGGCTCTACCTGTGATAGGACACGAATTTCTACATGTGCTGCTGATTGAGTCAGTATTCTCTGTTTCTTCTCTTTGAGGTGGTTAAGAGTTAAAGTATTATGCATATTTGATCAGACAGTAGATATGTGGAAATCCTGGTTCTCTAAAAATGTCCCCCTTTGTGTGTTGAGGATAGCCACATAATCCAGGATAATGGTGCTTCCTGAATGCAGTTTGACGTTGTAGCAAATGTCAAAGCCACTGGGGTCAAAGGATTAACCTCTCTTACAACTCATAGGTGTGCTACACATTAACTATGTGAGAATTGGATTTAATTGTGTCTCATTGAAAACAACAAAATCTCTTAAGATCACACTCACACCACTTAAACTGTAATGAATGATGTCCATTTAATGTAAGCTGTATGTGCCTCCACTGTAGTAACCAGTTAAAATTGCTCATACTTCCGCTTTCTTGAAGCAGTAAATTATTAGCTGCATAAGGTATCACATTCAGGTACTGTTTGACTCAACAGCAGTTGTATGACTCAGTATGTGATGTGTGGATTCTGCTGCATTAGGTGGTTAGCAAAAAGTGGGCTAGAAAAACTGCATTATATTATTATATTGTATGACGAATCTGGCATCAGACATATTGTAGGTGGAGTTTGTGTGGAACTACACTCAAATGTGTATACATTTATAGTCCAATCTTTGTAGAGATTGATCAGGCAGAAAACATGTCTGGAAGAGCTATTCAGATACTCACACAAAACCTCCAGTGACACTAGATGGCAAGTCAGAGGGTAAACAGAGTCATGAGATTATTTCATAGACAGACCTCAAATTATCCTGGGAGTGAGATTGGGGGGGGGGGGGAGCTCAACTGTGACTCCTGATTGCTACTGTCCTGCTCACAGGTCAAAATGTCAGTCTCTAGAAACACTCATCCCTGCAGCCTCCACAGAGGCACATTTCAGGCTCTAACCAACATTATGTTATCACTGATACACTAGACACCTAAAAGTATCAATGACAGTATGTTACTATCATTTACACTTTCAGTTGTCTTATATGAGTAGTCTAACAGAAAATCAAGCTCTGCACTGAAATATCTTACATGACATTTTAGCGCAGGTGTGTTGATAGTTAATATTTCATGTCATGTATTTACATAATTTGTAGTCAGGTCCATTGTCAGTATTACAATAAGTCTAAGGCAATCCTCATACAGATATACAGGTACATGATCCATAAAGGTTTCTGGACAGGCACATGCTACAAAGGAGCAGACTCTTATGGTCAGCCTGCTGACCATGAGAGACAGTAATCAATATTCCTGTTTCCAGCACACAGTGCAGTCAGTAGGTATGCAGAAAGGAGCTGAGCATAATGAGGAGTTTCAAAACAAATGGGCCAGCATTGCTATGCCACTCTGTAGTTTCCCATGTATGCGCAGAGAATTGAAATGTGGTGGATCTTGGTTGTCGGGTGGATGGATTCGCCTGCTGGATGCCGATGGCATCCTGAATGACTCAGAGAGGAGGAGGAGGCATCATTCAGCAAATTTTCTGCTGTGAGAGAAGTGCAAGAGAGGGGAAACCCTGCTCCTCACCTACCTCCTCCTCTCTGTCTGACTGACGATTCAAGGCATGGAATTATTACCACACCGATATCCTGAGCCTCATTGGCTGAGGGCCTCGTTCCATCGCTCCACAGTGGGACCTGTCAGTATGGGCTGCAGTGATTGGTCGGGCTCGGCTGCAGTGAGAATGCAGGTTTCTGGAAGCTCTCTCTGCTGCATTTCTCCAGCTCCTGATACTGAAGTCAGATATGTGGCAAATCTTGCCCTGCTTAGAACATTTTGATTATACTTAACATGAGATATTTATACAGTATGAAAGGGTTAGGGATAGTTTAGTTCGGTTTGATACATCAGGCTAAATTCAAAATTATATGGAAAGACTCAACCTGGAGCCATTGGTTTATCTTCTGCTATTTGATGCCTGTTGACCAGTGGTTGGACGTCTGACAGCGGTTCATTTTTAATGAGGAACAGATCCAGTAAGAGGAAAAAGACACTGAGCAGTGAAGTGGAAGAAAGTGGAATAGCCCTCTCTGCTATCCTCAACTGACCTCTCTATACTTCTGCTAGTTTAACTCATCACTGTAGACAACACACAGCGTGTGTGTTTCTTGTTGGGAGCAGAGGGAAGTTTGCATATTTAGTCTTCACACACGCGGAGTCACAGTTTGAGGATGCTGCAGGACATGCTGAACTTGCTGTGCCAGAGACTTTTTGGCAGGACACACTGTAGGCCTGCAGAAACCCAGTTGCCCGGGGAGACAGAGACTGGAGCTTCTGACAACTGTGGAGCGGAGGCTGGTCTTCAAGGAGAGACAACCTCATCCTGTAACACTAAAGAAATCAGCACAAGTGATGTCACTCCAAAGAAGACCACAGTATTAATTATGGTGGCTCCTCCTAGGGATTTTCAACAGGTAGGATATCAACAATAGTACCTTAGAGAGCTGCTACTCTGGACCTGTGGGACTCTGAGGGATGCCAGAAAATGTATTGACCAAACACAGAAAGACATGTAGGCTCTAGTCTACTTACCTAACAAACACCACATGAAAAATGACACAGTTTAGTCTCTTTAATAATATATTCATGCTGTAGATCCCCTGTAGGCTGACTCATGACTCTTACTTAATGACATTTGATTTTTTTTGGGGGTAGATGTTGAACAGTTGATTCTCAAATGCTGATATACCGTAATAGCAACAAATGGATGATGAACTAGTGCAAGCAGGTTCATACTGTCTTCAACAAATTAATATTTTTATATGTTTCAACAACTTCCTGTTGTCTTCCTCAGAAGGGTCACATTTTGTGACCCCTTTCTTGCACATGGTGTTATCCTACTGAGGAAAACAACAGGAAATTGTCAAAAACATGTCAAAGTAAACAAATCTTACATCCGTCTACAAAAAAAATATTCGTAAAAGCTTATGAACTGGTTGATGTCACTGCTCCCGTGGTAATTGTGATCAAAATGTACCGACATTGAGCTGAATATTTATTTCAACATAATAAATATCTAAATACATTAAACTACCTGTCAAAAATGTAGTTGATCCTACAGTATGTGCTACTGTCATTGTTTGGGCTGTTATTTTTTTTTTCTGCATCAGGTTGAGAAGCCTCATTCTAAGCATTTTCCATTAAAAACATGATATTGGTGCCAATTAATTTGCCCTTCTCTATTTTGTAACATTAACACACAGCTGATGTCCATCTCCTTTGGTTGCATTGGTTCATAAATCCTGATAGACATTACTTTCTACTCCATTGTCTTTAAATAGGACTACAGTACATATTACCAAAATGTTTACATTCTTTACATAGTGGATTTATTGTTGTGAACTTTGGGTTTCTTCATTTTAAGCAGTACTTTTTACCTTAAATAGCTGAGTGGACAAATGCATACAGTTCTTAAAATACTACGGGTTAAGGACTGCTCTGTATTCTGTGTCCAGTGGTGCACATGGTTAATTTTCAACAATGTGCTCACTCACTTTTTCCACTGGTAGCAGAACAAATCACTGGGAAACATATTGGGAGGCAAACATTTTTCTGGTCACCTGGTCATCTCACAGATTTCCATCTCCTGTCAGTAAGTGTGTGTCCTGGTCATCTTGTCCAAGATAACAAATAGGCTCATGTGTGAGAGGGCTGTAAAGTGCTCTCATCTGCAGATTGAATCAATAGTGCACAGATGTTGAGAGATGGATGAAGCTTTTGCCCTTTAACCTCAATATCTCTCTGTCACACCACTCTGCATGTAAATAATTATAGCAGATAATTAGTCAATCAAAGTTAATAGCCTTCACACTTATACATACTGCAGTGTGTTGACATACATACCCCAATAAATCTGCATGGTTTATAATCTGCCTCCTATCTGTGCAGCTGTTCTTGTCATCCATTAATTGTTCATCTCCTTCTAAGGTTTCCTCTGTTTCATGTCTCCACATAGAAAATTGTAAAAGCAGGCGACAAGGACCTGGATGGACAATTAGATTTTGAGGAGTTTGTGCATTATCTCAGAGATCATGAGAAGAAACTGCGGCTCGTCTTCAAAAGTCTGGACAAGAAGAACGATGGTAAGACCTTGGTGCAAGTATTTCATATAATGGAACTATCATAGGAAATAGTTCCATGAGGTGTTCCACGTTTTGTAAAGCTGCATCTACAACCCCTGGCAAAAATTATGGAATCACCAGACTTAGAGGATGTTCATTCAGTTGTTTAATTTTGTAGAAAAAAAGCAGATCACAGTCATGCCATAAAACTAAAGTCATTTAAAATGGCAACTTTCTATCTTTAAGAAACACTAAAAGAAATCCAGAAAAAAATTGTGGTAGTCAATAACAACTTCTTTTTTAGATCAAGCTGAGAGAAAAAAATACAGTATGGAATCACTCAATTCTGAGGAAAAAAATATGGAATCATGAAAAACAAACAAACAATCAAACAAAAAACACTACAACACATCACTAGTACTTTGTTGCATCACCTCTGGCTAACAGCTTGCAGTCTCTGAGGCATGGACTTCACGAGTGACAAACAGTACTCTCCATCAATCTGGCTTCAGCTTTCTCTCATTGTTGTTGCCAGATCAGCTTTGCAGGTTGTAGCCTTGTCATGGACCATTTTCTTCAATTTCCACCACAGATTTTCAATTGGATTGAGATCTAGTCACAGTTTTTGCTCTATGGCAAGATGCATTATCATCTTGGAAAAATGATGTCATCATCCCCAAACGTCCTTTCAACTGATGGGATAAGAAAAGTGTCCAAAATGTCAACGTAAACTTGTGCATTTATTGAAGATGTAATGACTGCCATCTCTCCAGTGCCTTTACCTGACATGCAGCCCCATATCATCAATGAGTGTGGAAATGTACGTGTTTTCTTCAGGCAGTCATTTTCATAAATCTCATTGGTACGGGACCAAATAAAAGTTCCAGCATCATCACCTTGCCCAATGCAGATTTGCAATTCATCACTGAATATGACTTTCATCCAGTCATCCACAGTCCACGATTGCTTTTCCTTAGCCCATTGTAATCTTATTTTTTTCTGTTTAGATGTTAATGATGGGTTTCGTTTAGCTTTTCTATAAGTAAATCCAATTTCCTTTAGGCGGTTTCTTACAGTTTGGTCACAGACTTTGACTCCAGTTTCCGCCCATTTGTTCCTCATTTGTTTTGCTGTGCATTTTCTGTTTTGAAGACATATTTCCTGTCCTGATGCTTTGATGTCTTCCTTGGTCTACCAGTATGCTTGCCATTCACAACCTTCCCATGTTGTTTGTACTTGGTCCAGATTTTAGACACAGCTGACTGAACAGCCAACATCTTTTGCAACATTCTGTGTTGATTTACCTTCTTTAAGAAGTTTGATAATCCTCTCCTTTGTTTCAACTGACATCTCTCGTGTTGGAGCCATGCTACATATAAGTCCATTTGGTGCAGCAGTGTCCAAGTAGTGAGCTTCTTTTTAACTGCAGACTAATGGGTACATTTAATCTGATGCAGGTGTTAGTTTTGGAAATGGAAATATACTGGGTGATTCCATAATTTTTCTCAGAATTGAGTGATTCCATGATTTTTTTTTCCCTCTGCTTGATCTAAAAAAGCAACTGTCATTGACTACCACATTTTTTTTCTGGATTTCTTTTAGTGTTTCTTAAAGCCAGAAAGTTTCCATTTTAAATGACTTTAGTTTTGTGGCATGCCTGTGATCTGCTTTTTTTCTACAAAATTAAACAACTGAATGAACATCGTCCGAGACTGGTGATTCCATAATTTTCACCAGGGGTTGTAGTTCAAATTCTGTGTCATTTATAATAGGAACCCTTTGGTTTTCTGGTAAAAATTAATTGCAGCTGATGTAGGTTATTCTCAGCCTTCATCACATCTGTTTTCATAGAATGAGAATAAGGAACTGTACATAATCCGTTCTGTTCCCTTTGAACAGATTTAATTTCTGTTTCAGGTCGGATTGACTCTCAGGAAATCATGCAGTCCCTCCGTGACCTGGGAGTGAACATCTCAGAGGAACAAGCGGAGAAGATTCTCAAAAGGTCAAATCTACTACACCGAACACATTCATAAATTGTGTATTGCAACAATGCAATCTTTAGCTTTTATCGGGCTATAAGAGCGTAAACTTAAATATAGGTCAGTTAAATGTTGTACATTTACCATTTATTCCAGGGGTGTATACTTGCATGTCCTGCTGAGTCATTGGGCAGATAATGCAGAGACTTGTCATATTGCAACTTTGCAATTTACCACAACTGACCAAATAATCATAAACATTAACATTGAATAGCACATTTTATTTGTTTATTCATACAGAAAAAAAAGTTGTCATTTGTATGCCAGCCATCTGAATAATATGTACTTGAACTGAACAGAATTATTTATCTTTTGACTTAGTCTGCCTCTCTAAAAGTAACCTGGTGTATTACAGCAGCACTTACTTCTTTTAAATATAGATTGTGCAGTATCTTTAAAAACTATTTTAAAAATTAATAGAGTGACGTTTATAATTTATTATACCAGTCTGTCAAAGCAGTGATAATTAGGGTTCCTATGATATGCATGCCAGTATCATCCTTGTTTACTGATGTCTAAACTTTAAGACAGTCCATCAATTATTTTTTATTTATGAAGATTTCTTTGTTTGTCTGGCCGAAAAGAGCGAATAAATGTCAAGAAGCAAAATGCAAAAACAAACTGAATAATTAGTGTGTTCATTGTGTTTTTTTGCTATTGTACATCCAAACCACTGACTAAGCATGTGTTCATGAACCACATTCTTCTGATGCAGCGTGACAGTTTTTCTTCTTTTGAAGACTAAATCCATACGTGTGTCAATCCACGTTTACTGGTGTGTCAGCCTATTACAGTCAAACACTTTGGTTTCTGCAGCTCTTCCACACTCAGGCTCTAAATTAGGGTGTTTTGCTCATGTTGAGACGATTGTTTTGTCTCTCTAACCTCCTGTCTGTCTCCCTCTTGTCTGTCTGGTCTCAGAATAAGGAGGGGTCATATCTGGGCCCCTATCTTGTAGTAAGTAGTGGCTTCTATGGTCTGCTCGCTTAGTGCAGGAATCCTCACTACTGTGCAGCCTTTTTGCCTAACATGCTGGTCTCTAATTTCAGATAGACAATGTAAAAATACATCAAATGTTGAATCAGATAAAACAAAAAATAATCTTGTAATATGTGGTGAATCATTTCTGGCATGATGTTGACACGAAGCTGCAACAAATGCTCTTGAAAAGTTAAGGTCAATATGAAGTCACAGTGCATGTGAGTTCACAGTTTGTTCTTTGGACTCTTCAAAACAGTCCCATTTCTAACACTCTGTTTCTGCTTTGCTATTCCCTAGCATGGATAAAAATGGCACAATGACGATTAACTGGAATGAGTGGCGAGATTACCACCTCCTGCATCCAGCCGACAACATTCCTGAGATCATCCTCTACTGGAAGCACTCCACGGTACTCTGCCTAGTCTCAGCTGTACTTCACAGGCAGAAACACAATTCAGAGTCAAAACAATTCAGATCTGTACAACTGTAGCACAATATTGTGAGCTGCTGTATCTGTTTGCATTAGTTTGATGTTGACATTTTATCCATTTTTTTGCACTGGTGAAAATTGCACATTCATTTGATTTTAAAACTAAAAGAAGAGTATCAACATGGACAGAATTTATTACTGTCAGAGTCAGGTGGTTTAATTCTTCATGCAGTGGTTACTGATTTTAATCTTGTTGGGGCCACCTGCTGCATGTTCAGTCATAACTTAACAGCCTATTTATTGGATATTTGCATGTTATAATGTATAAGTAATTATTGTGTTGCTCCTAAATCTACATTAGAAATAAGTATACAAGATGTCTGATAAATCCACCATAAAAATCACTCTTTTCTGTGTGATATAATAAATTTACATTAAAACTGAACCCTTGTGCTTTCTCTGCAGATCTTTGATGTTGGTGAGAGTATGCTGGTGCCTGATGAGTTCACAGCAGAGGAAAAGAAAAGTGGCATGTTGTGGCGACACCTGGTGGCTGGAGGAGGAGCAGGTGCAGTGTCTCGTACTTGCACCGCTCCTCTTGACAGACTCAAAGTGCTCATGCAGGTAAAATTAACGCACACCTAATGAATGCAGTTGATTGTACGAGTAGGACAAAAACCAGAGGGAAATCATGAAGTAAGCACTGTTTGAATACATGCTGCCTCTCCACAGGTGCACGCCTCAAAGAACAACAGCATGCGTATCGCTGGTGGCTTTGCCCAGATGGTCAGGGAGGGTGGGGTGAGGTCACTGTGGCGAGGCAACGGCATCAATGTCATTAAAATCGCCCCAGAGTCTGCAATCAAGTTCATGGCCTATGAACAGGTGAGTATTGAAGGGGTTCCGGCTTCTACAATTTTGTTAGATCAGATACCCACCTCAACATCAAATTTCAGGAGATATGGGGCTGTTTTTGAAGATAATCCAAATGCAGCTTGAATAGCACTGTTTTCTAATGAAGCATAAGTCTTTGCTACAACAAATAGACATTACAGGCCAACCAGGGATATTAGGCTGGTAATGACTGGGAAAGTTTTCTTCATTTGCTGATTTTGTTTTTTGTATTAGTCTGCTGTCTTTTTTAGCTTTGTTTTTGTTCTTGTTTTGTGTCTGTAGGCATATGTTAATGGGCTCTGTTTTGGTTTTTATGTAAAAAATCTTATAGTTTTATACAGAACAGACTTTGTATTGCTGCAAAATGGAAATCATATCTGTGTGGCTCATCTTCATGTCAGATCAAGCGACTTATTGGAAGTAACCAGGAAACACTGGGGATCACAGAGAGGCTGGTGGCTGGCTCTCTGGCTGGAGCCATCGCTCAGAGCAGCATCTACCCCATGGAGGTAAGGGATACACTTGACACACAAAGAAACTTTTAAGAAAGACCTCATTTAAAAAACAATTTAGTGCTCAAAAGATTGTTTGATTCATAACTCACTGTGATTGAATGTAGAAATGTCCAGATGGATTCTTTTTGTCTCTGTGACTGACTGCCCATTTTAACTTTTAGCCTTGAACCCATGATGTGAAACTGTACTGTGACCTCTGTTCTGGAGGAAAACAGACCTTCACACGCAGACTCACAGACCTTCAGTTTTGCACAAAGTGTGAGCACGTTATTTATGTAAAAGAGGTTGATAACACACTACTTATTTAAATGTGAAAGATAATGCACGGCATATATAGTATAAAACATTTTCTACAACTCTTGGTCAGAAAAGTGGAGGTTGAATCAAAAAGTCAGAAGGCCTGATGTTACTTCCCATCTTCTCAGGTCCTGAAGACACGGTTAGCTCTGAGGAAGACAGGCCAGTACTCAGGCATTTTGGACTGTGCCAAACATATCTTCCAGAAAGAAGGTGTGGCTGCTTTTTACAAAGGCTACATTCCCAACATGCTCGGCATCATCCCATATGCTGGAATCGACCTGGCTGTATATGAGGTGAGCATTTGATGAAGGAGGCATCATCTCATGTTGATGTTTTAGTTTGGTCTGACTACCCTCTCCTCTGTCTCAGACTCTGAAGAATTCCTGGCTGCAGCGTTTTGCCACAGATAGTGCTAACCCTGGAGTGTTTGTGCTTTTAGCTTGTTGCACCACATCCAGCACATGTGGTCAGCTAGCCAGTTACCCACTAGCTCTGGTTCGGACTCGAATGCAGGCTCAAGGTTAGTCACTGTGGGATCTACACTTAAGTGTCTTTATAGGCTCATTACCTCCTCCTCTGAGAAACTGTTTATACAGACATCAATATTTCTCTATAACAAAACATACCATATGAGGCACAAACAGTTTTACTGCATGACTGAAACGCATTCTTTGTGACACTTCCCACACAGCCCTATGAAATTAAACTCAGTTTTAACGCGATTAAATGTGCTTAAATCCTGCCATACCAGCTGTTTGATCTTCAGTTTCAGGAATCTCCCACATAACTGCTGTGAGAATATATAAAGATCCAGGGACCTGATATGTACCAAGGCGTTAGATTATTGCAGTATGGTTTTCCTATTCTGTACTTGGATTAACTTAAATATGCTGTAATGCAATAGAAATGAACTGTAAAACTCTCTTTACCCCTTTTTGGATCTTTTCCCCACCATACTTTCCTATTACATACAAAGCAAATGCCTCTGAATATTTTCTTAGCTTATTTTCCTCACATTAGGTATCAAACATTGTTTTATATTTGCATCCATACATGACCAGTTGAGTAACACACCTAAAAGTGTTTGACCTTTGTACTAATAGACCTCTTGAATTTTTGTCTTCACTGTAACTTGGAAGTGGATTGTATCTATATACTTAAATGGTACTCGGGGTACTTTTGCAGCGTTATAATGTCCATGCTGCGGCAGGAGACCTACCTTACTCATCTCTGCATCTCCTCTCCTGGTATAGATTATTGTGTTTTAATCAGTTGTTCTTTCTCTGTTTCATCAGCTACCCTGGAAGGAGGACCTCAGATGAGCATGACTGGTTTATTCAAACACATTATAAGGACAGAAGGCCCTATGGGACTCTACCGAGGCCTGGCACCCAACTTCATGAAGGTCATTCCATCTGTTAGCATCAGTTATGTGGTTTACGAGTACCTCAAGATCGCACTAGGTGTTCAGTCTAAGTGAGGAGAGTTTCACAGGCCAAAGTTTAAAAAAGGTTGATATAATTCGAGTTAAGAGCACAAACAGCTTGAACTGAAGACAGTTCGGTAAAATTATTAAGATTTTATGAAATCTTGATAATCAAAGAGACTGAAAACTCTTTGTAATTTTCAGTGTTTGCTGTTATTTAAAGCATATTGGATGCAGCACTGCTTTAATAGCTGTGAACATAATCTTAGTTTAGGAAAAAGTTTACAGTGAACTTACTAAAGCATTTTACCAGTAAAACATAGTTGCATGCTTTGGACACTGACAGTGAAGCCGGATCTGTCCTGTTGGTCTGTTGAATTGTCTTGAAGGGCTTTGCAGAAGAGATTCCCTCTGTGCGTTACAAAGTTCCACATTGTTCCATGCTCATTTAGATCAGAACCTGTCAGACACTCCCTGTTCCATTGTTGAAGAATATGCAGCGTTGTTATGTTGAAATAATGACATTAGATCAGATGTTGTGAGCTTCTTACATGTCCGGAGCATTTTATCCTGACCAAACAGGATAATGCTGTTGCTCATGTGTGTTTGTGGAATCAGAGTACCGTATTTTCCGCACTATAAGGCGCACCGGATTATAAGGCGCACCATCCAAAAATGTCACATTTTTAATTTT
>JAQQAE010008966.1:0-14882 GCA_029823295.1 Pseudamia nigra
GTGTGTCCAGCTTCGTAGGTTGATCGTTGAAATTAAATTTGTTGTTTCTGGAGGCCATCGTGTTTCTTTGTAGGAAAGCATTTGTTTTGTTTTTGTTTCTCAAACAAATGTTTGGGCTTGAAAACAGTTTTTCCATAGGAATCTACTTCGCAGATTTCGCCTATCGCAGGTTATTTTTAGAACGTAACCCCCGTGATAAACAAGGGACCACTGTACTTCAGTGAAAGAAACAAGTGTGTCATAAAAAAACTTGGCATTTTAAGTGGAATTTAAAGTGGACCTTTACTAATGTTGCCCAGTTTAACTTTTACTCTTTACTTGATTATTTAGATTTTTTTTTTTTTTGCTATTTTTGTTCATTATTTTAATTATTGTTGTTCATTTCCTTGATTATATTCTTCATTTTAGATTGTTTTTATCATTTGTTGTTATTAAGTACCCTAAATGTACAACTTACTTGCCAATTTTCTTCAGTTTTCTTGATTATTGTCATTATTTTACTCATCTTTTGGTCCTTATGATCAGTTTTGCTCATTATTTTTGTACATTTTGTTTCGATACTATATTCATATTTTTATTTTTCACTACTATTTAGGCCCCTTTTTTATTTAGCTGATACTTGAAAAAAAACAATGCTTTTTTAACTCCTGTTTATTGAGGTGAAGCCAAATGTAACAGTAAAAGGACTTTACATTTTTTCATCACAAATGTATCAGTAACAGTAAAAGGTATTCTGCAAAACAACTCTCAGAAGCATATTTACTTGAAAAACACTACTTGAGTACATGTGAAGGAGTAAATGTACTTGAGTAGTACCCACCTCTGGATTTAAGTGCTTTATTCTACACTGATGGAGACATAGCCGTGCATATTATGCTTCATAGTTTCTCCTCAAATAGATCCCTCTAATCCCTCTACTGCACATTTTTAAAGCCCATGTTTTTATTCCATCCACCCTGAACTCCATCCAGTGAAGACTTTCCCTGCACAATGTTGCCACAGTGTGATGCCTTGTGTTGACAACAAGATGTTGCTAAACAACAGGATGTAAATCATGTTGACCAAATGGCCCATAACACATTATCCCAGCTGGACAAACAGTGTCTGTCACGCAGACTCTTGCTGGAGTTATCTGTGCCTGATCTCTGTATTGTGACACATCGAGGGAAACATCGAAAGAAACCAGGCATCCGCATAGTATTGACTGCAACAAGTTTATGTTAGAGCTTTGTTTTTGAGCTTCACACTGTGATGTTCAGTACAAGGACACGGTTGTGGACGCTTATGAGACTAAAGTTACATTACATATTGTCTAGACGACTTCATCACTGGGATGTGGTGTCCAAGGTGTAATAAGAGCAGGGAGCCAGGTGAGCAGGTTTTACCTGTGGCTCGGTGCCATGTACAGGTCTGGTAGCAACATTTGACACGACATTGAATTAATAGAAAATTGATCCGGCACACTATAAAAGACTTGAAATACATCCGAAAGTCTAAAATCTATTTCAAACAAACAAAAAAAAAACCGAAAAGTGAGAAACAAATACTGACTATAAATGTTGACACACTGAATCTGGCAGAGCTTCGTACCTGTGTGTGAGCATGACTGGGTCAAATTAATAGAATGTACTGTAGGCTTTGTGAATTGAACCCTAAAAGTTTGAACAATGGTTTGTAAAGATACTGAAAGAGATGACAGACATGGTTATCTCTAACATAGAAACCCGATGACTCCTCCTGACAGGATTTCCATAGTAAACAAGTAAATATATAAACTGCTTTTAGTTTGCATGCTTTCTTGATTTTTATGTGTCTAGACTGATAGTAGGTGATGAGAGCCACACAATTAATTGCAGCCATAACCGCAATATCATCCTGTGCAATTATAGGACACTGTAAAAGGCTTCAATTTAGTTCACCCTAAATGTTAGGAGTATTTAGGGTGAACTAATTGTTCGTGTCAATTTTTTTTTGGTCTTTTTGGCTATTTTTTTGTTCATTTTGATTTTATTTTGGTTCATTTTGTTGTGTTTTGCTGGTTATTTTGTTACGTTTGTTAATTTTTTAAAGAAATTATTTCTTACACTTTTGTACATTGGTACATTTTGTTTATCATTTTATTTCATTTGGCTCATTTTTGATCTAATTGCAAAAATGACTATAAATAAACAAATAAATGCATAAAGGGTGATACTTGGGATTTAATCAACAGGGCAGGATTTGCATTTTCCTTGATAAGTCCTATGTGTGATGGATACTAGGTTGTAAATGCTCTAAATAGTGGGTTATTTGGGGAAAATGATTAATTTACTCTTTATAGACTAGGTTGAGAATTTGCCTTTAAAACAGCAGCTGCATTGAACAGTGGGAGCAGCTACAAAATGAAACCACTAGTCTTGTAGGGACACGATATACCCCCTCATACATATCCATAGGATGGCAAACCATATGCCAGTGCAGTCTTTTTGTCATATTGTCATTAAAAGTTCAGTAGGCAGACAGACGATGGTGAAAATGACTTGTGACAATAGATGAGCATGGGCTAGAGTTTCTATGCACGGCTCAATATGAACAATGGGATAAAAGATGGAGTGAGGCAGGAGAGAGTGAGCTGGAAACGAAGGGAGACGGAGACGCAATGAAAATGAGACCTGTGTGTGCGCGCTAATCATTCAGTATGGCATTGTCTTCTGCTGACAGTAATGTTGCACGATGGACAGTGTGGGACAGGATAAATGTTCTCCTCGCCCTCCTCTCAGTTTCTCTCTTTCTCTCTCTACCTCTGTCTTTCTTTTTAGTTTCAGGAAGTGAAGTCAGTGTTGTACACACCATCTGCTCTGGCACTGCAGTGGAGGTGAAAGCATGATGGGTGTGAACGTGTTTGCTTCTGAGTTTGTGCACCCACAGAGAGGTCGCATGAAGGGTCGGGGCTGTTTAACTATTTATCCCCTTTTGTAGAACAATGTGACATTTTAAAGAGAGTAAAATGTGTAAGGGTGAAACCACACAAAGAAAGATGAATGGGATTCTGGACTGATATCTGTTCAAAAGCATGGAACACTTTTCTAAGAGCGCCATGGAACTTGTGCTTGACTCTATATTTGGAGAGACATCCACACTGGTAAAACTGATAATGTCGTTATATGTCAGTCAGTTTGTCAGTAATATAATAAATATCAGCATTATTTTGGTCAAGTTAAAAAGATGAGATTAGGCCCTCACCAGGAGTTGAAGAAGAGAAGCGCATACGACTTTAAAGTATAAAAGGTGCAAGGAAATAAAAGATTCACTGAGATAACAATACCAAAACAGTTAATAGGCGAAAAATGATGAATGCAACAGCATGAAAAAGTGACATAAATATGCAACAATATGGAAATATTGCTGTGTGGTATGACCAAAATGTACATATATCACTGACTTTTTAACTTCCAGCTGTCTAATTTTACAGTAAGTCATAGTATTTATTAGGGCCACCCCTCAGAAAATATTTTAATCATTAGTCAGGAAATACAGTATACTGTATGTTCTGTGATGTCAGCTTTCCTTTTTTTAATCTAACCACATCATGAAAGCTCCATTTAACCACTAATCAGAGCTGATTTTGTTTTCTTTCATCAAGATACCAATGTGGAATATTTATAACCCTCTGACACCTTGAAAAGGATGCACGAGTGAGTGACGCATTTTCTTCCATCTTGCTTGTTTTTGGAGATGTGCAGGTACTGTACTTCAGATTAAAGCAACATTGAGCTCTGTTCACAAGGCCCCCACGAGGATAAATACAGTACCTGTGCTGAGATGACTTAAAGACACTGCATCTAATATGCAGAGACACTGGATCTCTGCATCTTAATTAATCAACTAATTCTACAGGATTATTGAACTGAATCGACTAGTTCATTGTCTGTACCATTACATACTGTAAGTCTAGTCTACAGCATTTACAACAGACAAATCTGATTTGACATCCTTTATGATTTAATAACATTACAAACTGTGCTGCAGTAGTCTGCTGTAGTCAGTAAATCCTGTGTCGTTGATTGTTGTGTGATAAAGTTTTAGCTGTCACTTAGTAACTTCAGGCAGAGTTGGGAGTCTCCCTGTCGATATACTGCACAGTGTGACTTAAAGCAGTACAGCTCTTGCCCAACTGTACTACAGGCCGATGGAAAAATTCATACTGTGTACGGAAGTAATGCTGGCACACCATATGAACCAAAATACTGTATATGAAAATTACATGAAGGATGGCACATGACAAATATCTCCAGAAGACATTAAAGATGAAAAATGACATTGAAAACCACAACAAGATTAAATGATTAAAAAACAACAACAAAAAACAATGTTACTTCTGGTTCCAATCTCTACACCTTTATGGTCAAAATGCATCAAATTCATATGGCAAATTACAGTTAAATAATAACGACAAAATGTGTTTTCAACATTAAAATATACACTAGTACTAGTATTAGAACACACTCAGAGAGCACACACCTCCTAAATAAAGATACGTCAAATCTGTGGGCGCATTACTAAATCAGCTGATTTTTCACTACAGTTTGTATCAGTTGCATGTCTACACCTTTTTAAAGGAATATTGCCCACATCAGGATAAAACGTTGTGGTTCAACAGTATCTATTATGGTGTTATCCTATGCTTTTTGATGATCCTGATCACTCCCATAATCTAATCAATTGATCCTTGTGTCATTTCTGACCTATCCTGGAAATGTCATCCAAATCCATTCAGAACTTTTCATGTTGTAAACAAAGATACAGATAAACTAATGCAGACAAAAACATCACCTCCTTGGAGGAGGTAATAATGACAATGATTCTTCCACATTAAAATATACACAAGTAAAAACAACATTGCACACTGAGCTGACCAACAACGTCTATCACAAAAAGTACAACAATTACAAAACTCCCCCGAATCTTTTGAATTGTCTTTTTTGGTTTTTGTTTCAATTTTGTTCATTTTTCAGTTTTTGTTCAATTCAGAGATTATTTTACTTATCTTTTGTTCATTTACTTTGCACTGCTCCTTTTGTTAATTTTTTAATTCATTTTTTTGATTATTTTGTTTGTACATTTTATTTTTTATATTGAATTTTTATTTTGTGTTTTATTTTAGCTCAGATATCATAAGGATTCCTGTGGATTTGAAAGGAGACATTCAAATTCCTGTAGGCACAACAGTCAGGTGTCCCAATTTGACTTCTTGACATTGTCCCAATGTTTTAAAGGCTGAAAATGGAAAAAAATAAAAATAAAAATGCACTACTATATTTTGATGATATGGGCATATTGGCTTATTGACCAGTTGATGTTAATATTGTTTTGCTTCTGTGCGCTACAAGGCTGCTTAAACAGAAATCAGTTAAATTTTTAATACATTCTGACCACAGCAGTGCAGAGAAGTAGTTTATGCAGAGATGGGGGTGGATGGGTGCCCTTTGGCATTGCTGTTGATCTTAGCGCAGTATTAAGATAGTGAATGGTGGATTTAGAGACCCATACATTACACTGTTATCAAAATTATTTTGTTTGCAATATAAATTAACTGGGACTATTTTTTTGAGTCTGAAGTCAAATCCCTTGCAGTCACACTGATGCACTGTGTTAAGGGATCATTCAATTGATGATTTCCTTTATTGTGAGAGTTGGAAAGGAACTCACTAAACAACATTTGCATCAGTCAGTGAGTGGCATAGGTGAAAGGAGATACACAGGAAAAAGGGAGTAGATTGAGATGATGGTCGTGAATGGTTTCAGATTCGCAGGGTTTATTATGTCCACGTATAGACTGAGCCACTGGGGTTTAACTTGCTCCCTGTGTCTGCCTCCATCAGTATGTGCTGCAATAATGAACCTGGAAGCTTTTGAGATGAGTATGGGCAGCTGTGATTTTTATATTGTCCTTGTTGGGATAATTGTGCATGGATTCCTGGAGAGAGAGCAAGTGTATTAATACAGGGGAACAGGAGGGCAGTATAATTGATACCGGATGGCAGAAGAGGCAGGAGACCGTGCTTGACTTAATATCACATCTATTAATAAGTCAGTGGAGTGTGTGGATGTGAGCCCCCGCTGAAGCATTTCAAGTATTTAAATGCAGTCTTTAGTTTCATATGTGCAATGATTTTTAACATGGTTTTCCCTTCTCTACCCTCGATGAAGCTCTGACTCTTCCAGCTGAGACACATCAGGTCCAGTCAGGTTCTATATGTCCTGTTACACCTGTCAGACTGTGGCGGGTCAAGTCAACCCGAAGACTACTCAATAGGGTGCAATAGTTCACCGATGTCAGTTCAGTATGTCCTGCGACTTGTGCCTCTCGATTTGGTTTATTACGAAACCTGATCACAAATGCTACCTGTTGTTAATGCCAGAGTGGTGTAGTAGACACTCACTGCTCATGTGCATTGGAGCAGGGCAGTGACCGTGGACATGTTTATGTACACAAGGGCTTGCACAGTGTAAGATAGCTTGAACACTTCTAATAAACACTTGAAGTTGAGTTCTTACTAAACAACAGTACATGACTGATGCCCAGAGGCCGGTTAAAATTTGAGGGGCGGGGTACATTCTAACTGCATTGATTGGCACATGTTTGAGATTTGTTAGGATGTCGTATGTGTTTCCTGTCACATACGGTGTGTTAGCTTTACCTCACAGACACACCGTCCTTGTCATACCCAAGCTCCACTGTTGCTGCAGTTCACTGGGAGCCACAAACTTTCCCACATGGTTGACTTGAAATAAGCAAGGGGGTCTTGTAGGTGCAGGTGTCCTTATTTTGGGTTGGTGCATAGATGGTGCCTTTTACCCTTTTTCTGTTGGGGTGGTTATATAAACTTGTGTACCCTTTTCTGGAGGTGTGACATTGGTACAGTAACAGTTTGGGATAAATACATGTGCTATTACACCCCTGCTATTCCGTGTTTTTCCATGAATATTTCTGCAATTTATATAGAATGTGTTCATGTGGTGGCTTTTACTATTCTGCATGTTCCTGATTGGTCTTGTCCGGTTACAGCCGTCATGGCAATAATATTTTTTTCTCTGTATGCTGTTGACTGATTCAAGATACAGTAGGTGAGTCATTGCTAATATCATTGAAAAGCAGATAAAGATCTGAAAGAACTTAAGTTAAAAATTATGCAAAATAGTTTCTTTTAATAGTATTTTTACAGTAATGTGTAGTGTCATTTCCTTTAAATGGGCATTAAAAACAGGTTGAAAATGAGGAGAATGAGATTCTTTGGAAGCACTGAACATATTTAAATGATTCTCAGCTGTAATCAGTACATGGCTGATGATACTGTACATCACAAGAGATACTACTGTCGTAAATCAAACACTCTAAGAAGGCAATTTTTCAAAAAGTGGAAAAAACAAGATTTTTTCAAGAGGCATTAAATGCTCTGTGACAAGCTGATTAGGCAGTGAGATTAATACCAGTGTGTCTAAACAATACTGCAAGAGTGTAAACCAACAGAGAGGCCTGTTCACTGTTTGCCACCCGCTGTCTCCTTTCAGGCTGAACACACTGAAGTGCTCTGTCAAATCCATACGGGTTTATCAGGCATTATTTACACTAAACAAACACATACGGCATATGCAAACAGCCACAGATGTGCACACCCCCCCTTCTAATTTCTATGCCTTTGCATATTATTTATTTCTGTATCGATTTTGTATGTGTGTGACCTTCCTACATAACAGTTAACCTTGCTGAAATCTGGTTTGTAGTTTTCTGTGGCAGTTGTGGGGGATAGGAGGTATTTAATTGGTTAAAGCATCAGACCCAGGGCTGCCGGCGGAAAATTGTTGAAGTGGAAAATTATCATATAGCAGTCATAACTAAGAGGTTTTCTCCAAGAAAATATGGTAATGGACCATATGTTACTGTATGTTACATATAAAATACCTTATATTTCTGACATAGCTCTTCTCTTGAGTTTACAAACAATAAACTTGAGTGGCAGGAAAAATATGCGTAAGAAGAAATCTGTATAAGAACAATTACGATGGGAAATGAACTGAAATAAGACTGATTATAATCACTAACTCTAAGATCCAGAAAAGGTCTGTGCAGCTTTAGCACAAATTAAAACTGAGCAAATGGGATAAAGAAGCATGCAATTCACAGAGACTTTGCCAATGCTGACATTCATGCAAACCGCCCTGCCAAGCAGATAGCATCGAGGTTGCTAATCAAAACCAACTCTTTTCTGTTTAAGTATGTACATCTTGATGCCAGTAGTATCTAATTCAGAAAATTTCAAATATTGTGACAAGTCAAAAACACACGTACTGTCTCTGATTTTGTGATTTTAATACTGACTGTACTTTTGTTTTACTTAAAGGTCCCATACTGTAAAAATCTACCTTTATTACGTTTTGAGGCTCATAAATGCTCTGTGATATATATTAAAAGTTGTGAAAAAAATTAACTTGGTCAGGAATGTCAGTCCTGACAAATCCTTACAACAAAATGGACACGAGGAATTGGTGACATCAGAAGCTCAAACACAGTAGTTCTGTCCCCATAAGCCGGTGGAATTATAAATTGTAGTCATGCTGAAATTAGTCCTGTTCTCATAAGCAACTGGTCAATATTCCTAACACTTTTATCAGAAAAATGCTCATGAACAGTGCATTTTTCTGTGTTTCGTAGGAGCCTTGATTCAGAATATGATTCCAGGTCAGCTTGAGAATGACCTGTGGTTCAACCAATCAGAGCTTTTTCAGATAAAATGTGGGTGCTTACAATACTTACAAAGAGGCTCAAATATACACATTTTATTTGGTCAATACCCAGAGGTATTTCATAGACACATATAAGCTGTACAGATATACAAAAAGTGCCAAGATATTGTGCTTTTAAATAAAATTAGAATGAATTCAATGAGACTAAAAGGTAGTTTATTTGGGATTTTAAAATCCCCTTGGGGTCTGAACTTATTCGCAACACTTAAACATAAAAAAAATACAGAATTCCTTTTGCATTTTTCACGATTCTTCAAAATAGCCTTAAGTAGCAATTCAGCAAAGGTCATGTTTTATTCAGCTCTGACGGCATATGTGAGGAGGACTTTCTATATTTTACTTTACATGCAAGAATCTAATTGTATTTATTGGATAGAGTGTGTACATACACTGTTTGGGTATTCATTTGGGAAATTAGCTGGTTTTCTTTTATGACATTTGCCCATGTGTCTAAATTGACTGTATCATATGACACCCCCAGATACATGTATGAGTGTGCATACATGTACCGCAGATATGTTGTGTGTATCATTTGCCTAGATTAAAAACAAAACTTGTGAGTACCCAGCAGCAAGCTTTTGGATGAGCTGATTTACACACTGTTCATTTGGCTCGAGCGGCGTGGTGTCAGCTCACATACTGTACTTTGCCTGCTGAGAGCTCACACAGTGCAGTGGTGTGAAAGGCCAGATTAGCACCTACTTTAAAGAAGCCTGTCTGATGTGTGTCATGGTATAGCAACATGGCAGCTTTTTTGCATGTTCTCACTTAGCTTTTTCTCAACATCACATTAGATATGAGCATTCAAAAGGAACAAACAGACAGAGATGACAATGAATAAAGGAAGGAAGAAATGCTTTGTGGCTGCTGGTTGAGTTCCAAACCTCCACGCATCAAACACTCAACAAATTATCTCTGCTGGTTACTATGGTAATCATGTCCTTGGCTCTGTAGTGCCTCCATTCAATTTAGAACACTTAAAAAGACACACATGCATGTTTCACACACAACAACGCAGTCACACACACGCACTATATGGACAAAAAGTTCTGGGACACCTGACTGCTGAACCTACAGGAACTTGGACATCTCTTTAAAATCCATAGGAATCCACATCATATCTGAGCTGTTGGTTATTAACACTGAATCAGTCAACACAAATGAACAAAACAGTCAAAAGGATGAACAAAATAATCAAGAAAAAGGATAATTATCTACAATACAATAAATTAAATGAATAATCACCAAAATGGACAAAAAGTAAGAACAAAATAACAAGAAATCAAGAAAATGAACAAAAACTGAAACAAACTAAACAGAACAGAGGATGAGTGAACTCAAAGAAATCCTCAGGTTCCTAAAAGTGCGAAAGTCTGGTCTCCCAGTGTTTGGCCATATATTGTATTTACCAGCTGCAAGGATACATAATGCACAGACTGCATCGTAAACAAAAATGAATATATAAACCTGTTTATTAGAAAAAAGGCTGATGTGTTCAGCACCAGGTTCAGCACTTTGTGACCATTTATGCGCCTGCGTATCATGAACACTAAATCTATTTAGTGAACAGGTTGCAAAAAAGGAGCAGACTGCCTGTGCTAAAGTAGCACAATTTTGAATGCACTTAACAGGTGCAGTCCAGTCTTTCCAATCTGGATCTGGCCCAAAGTGTTTGTTATTAATGCATGGTGTGCATACTGATTGTGGCAGGGACTTTGAACACTTTGAGCAGTTAATATTTTATCATTCTTTTGACATGGCTTTGAAAGGCTTTAAATCTGTGGGTAACTGGGCAAGTGGTGACTGTCACTACATTAGTTTGCCTGTGAACTGCAGCCGTGGCCTTGCTTGTCCCAAAGACAGTGATAATATTTTGAGACAGCTCTGCAGCTGCACTCCAGGCTCAACTCTTTTGTCTCTTATGTGACAGCAGTTGACTATAATTCTGTGTGTGCAGCTGAATAAAGTGTTTCAGTGGTTCTTTGCCAGCTGACTGATGAAATCACAGCTGATTTATAAGATGTAGAAGAATAGCAATGTCAGAGATTTGTCAGTGGTCTCATTTCTGCTCCTCTGGTTTGATTGTAGTGTCATGGTGGAGCTTTAATTGCTGACGTTAACATTAATGGGAGCAAAGTCATCCCTGGTCAAGTATAAAGTTGTTTCATCTCTCTATCGGCTCCACATTTTTAATTAAAATAAGTACCAGGGTGGGATATCCACGGTGTGATGACAGAGTGATTCAGCTGAGGCTTAGAGCCAAAACTATAACCACCAGTGCAGACTTGTATCTTATTGCAAAGAATGCCAATGACTATGTGGTTGGGTACACGGGTGCCAAGTCATGAAGTGAGGAAATTTATTTAGTACTTTTCCACTCATCAGGGTAGGTGCGGGGGCATACATCACCAGTGCAGCACACACAGCCTCCACTCCTATGGTTGTCTCTTGGCCACCAACCTGGTGTTTCCTGGTATTTCGATAAAGCACACGGACAGAGCTGTTCAAAGCCCAGCAAAGCTTTGTCTCCAAATCAGGCAGGTGGGAAGAGCACTGGCAGCACAACATGCAACATAGATGACTTCTGAGTTAAATCGAAGAGTGGGATACAAACACAGGAATGCTGGGGTCTCTTCATAGGATGGACTTTTAAGGTCTGGTACTGAAAACCTAAAATTGGAGATTAATGAGGAGCTAAATTTTTTTCTGCTTCTGAAAGCGCCCGTCTTATCTTGTTTTTGTTTCGACTTCCCTCTGGCGGCCTTGAATCAGGCTGTGCTGTGCTGCAGTTAGCATTCAGGCCTCATGTGCAAGTCGACAAGTCCTTGATTCAGAGATACAATTGACTCTATGTCTACAACTGGTGAGTATGTGGAGGTTTTAAGCTCGTTCACTCATACTCAACAGTGTAATTCACTATTCCATAGGCTGTCTCCCACCTCTAACATCACTATACTCTAAAAATGTCCTTTAGTCTACTTTCAAAATTCACGGCAATATTTTCATGGTTTGCTACTTGCTCCAAGCTGAAGAGCAACACAGTGTTCCCTTACCACAGCAGGACAGCAGATGTGACTAACTGGACAAACATCAGGCATTTCAGAACAGAATGTCTTACTTTCTTCTGTGTATTATAATTTATCAGGACAGTGTTCTGCTGGTAATATGGAGGTGATAAAATCATACATTATTCATGTTAACATATTAGACGATAAGGAGACAGAGGATGAAAAGACAGTCTTTGGATTATACTCCATATTCTCTGGCTTTTGGTAAATCCTCACTACACATTAGTGCACAAGAATTCCTTTGCAGCTGTGTGTTTAAATGTGTGTGTATTGTACATGTATGTGTCTGTGCGTATGATTTGGTGGTCTCTCAGTGTCTATGAAATATGACCCAACAAACTGATGCTCTCTTTGAAATGCAGTATTGCTGTTAAATACTGACAGCTAATTTATGCTCACATGTGTAGAGATTCTTTCCATCTTAAATTCTCAACAGATGCTTCACCCCTTTCTGATTATGTTTACCTATTATACTGCATTTCTGCATGCTCCCTTATTTCTCATTTTTATTTATTTTTGTGCCTTTTACCCCCTTCTTTTTGCCTCCACATGTAGAGGTTGCATACATACTGAGTATGCGTACAAATGTGGCGTCTTCTCGCTCGGTGCCTTTGATCCATGTAAAAAACGACCTCAGTGTAACCTGTATCTGATATCACACTTCCTGCATGGTGGGATGACATTAGAGAAAAAAACCATAGAGACATATACACCTACTGTGCACAATTATTTCATATTTACCCTTTTCAACTTAGAAAATTAAAGCTGCTTGTAATATTGTAATTATGTCTAATACTTCAATTTCAATTTTAGTCAACTTGCTTAGCCATCAAGAAAAGTGCAGTTTTTTTCATACTTAAATATACAAATGTAAACAAGCAAGAATAAAGTAAATAAATGAACAAATCCTTAAACTTATACTCATCACCTCTTTCTGCTCAGTGTTACTAAATTCATGTCATCATCAGAAGTGCTATTTTTCCATTTTTGCAATTACAATAAAAATTCAGTGAATAGAAATAGAAAACAAAAAACAAAATTATCAACAAAATGAACAAACAATTGACAAAAACCTCCATATCTGACTCACACACGTAAACTCTTGTACACCATCACAAAACTCCGAAGGCTCCAGAGAAAAATATAACCAAAACAGATTACCTCCATGATTATTGTGTGAATGTAAGTTTCAATTACTTCCACCCCAATGAGCTGACGCAGCGACAGGCTGGTGAAACAACATAGCATAAATGCATAAATGGAAGCACAGAGAAAAATCAGACCAAAACAAGACCCTCACAGAGGTGAGGGTCTGTGGAGCTCAATACACCAGCACACACTGACAGAGGGACAGAAATGATTGAGAATATTGTTAATGAACGAGCCCATATACATATTTATTTAGGTGATTTTAGAAAGAAAAGTGACATACTGTACGTGTATCAGGGCAACTGAAGAGCTAATAAGTAAACTGAATGTGTGCAAATTATCAACAGCAATGTGCAATAAGCAAGTATATCCTTTACACCAAGGAAACATCATCTGCATATTCAATAGTGAGGAGGAAGAGGAACCCTCATCCTGTTTGTGTGCTTTCCATATGAAGGCCATATAATTGACTTCTGTCTCCATGGCGATGTGAATAAGTGGAAAAGCTGTGAACAAGAAGCTAAGTTGCGTAGGTTGATCTACTGTAATACTGTATATGTATGTGAGAGAGCACTGACTTAGGAGAGGTTTGTAATTTGTTGTAGCATTTAGGTTTTGGTTGTCACCCTGTGTTAGATATTGTATAGGTCTGTGGATTTGTGTGATTTGTAATGGATGCAAACTGATCCTCTTCCTCCTGGTTTCACTCTGACATTCTGGCTGTCACATGCAGTCTTTTGAAGCTGAGCTGCCAATTTTGGCTCTTTGGTGTCTTTCACACAAGATACAACATAAAACAATGCACACACATGGTTGTAAACACTCATGGACCCTCTTTACCACAATGAATATTCAGATCAATAATAGTGAGTCTTGGACAGAGCACAATTAAAAGAAAAGGGAGATTGAAATGTGCACAGGGTGATGAAGCGATGAGTGCATGAAGTCTGATTTTGATGAGTTACCAAGGATGAATTGCATGAATTGACTTAAGACTAAAGAATGGTGCATTTTGCTTGAAATTAAGTCACACACCAGGCAACAAACTACTTCATTGTGGTCTACAATGGATGTATTTTCATTCTTGATTTTTTTTTTCTCGTTTTGCATCTGTGGCAACATCAAAGCTGACAGTAGAATCAGAGATTGGGGGCTCTGACCCCGGTCCATTACACTAATGTAGTTTTCTTTTCTACTTTCACAGGGAAATTCGAGCCCTGTACACCAGGATGGTGGGCATCCATTGAGTGGTGCCTGGAGACAGGCTCTGACATAAACAAGTACCTTAGTCAAGGGCACTGACTGCAGAACAAACCTACCTGTCAGCAGTCCTATGCATTTTATACTTGAGGTAGCTCTTAGTCTTGATACTGATCTCAAGACAAATTTTTGAAGGCCTTTATCTTGCCTCAATTTCAACATCTTTTTTATGTCATATCTTAATCCCTGATAAAGAGAACTAATGATTTTATTCCAAGAACAACCAATACCCCCTGCTTTCGAGCTATCAGAAAATTAGTCCTTTTCTAACTTAGTTGTTGATAAATACAATTTCCTGTGATTTGAAAACCTTTGAAAACTTTTTCTTGGCACTCTGGTCCCATCTAGTGAACCAGCCTTGATTTCCACAGGTTTTGAGTGGGACTATTCTAATTAATCATATAACATTAATGGAGGGACTTGTACAGTATACAAGCACTGTAGTGTTGATAAGATACCATTACATGGTAACATATTACTTAAAGTATGTTCATAATTTGTGAAGTGAAAACCTCCCTCTCCTGTTTCTTGTGTTACTTTGTAGGTACCGTAAAATTCACACTATAGGCCGCGGCTTTTTTCACACATTGCCGACCCTGCGGCTTATACAGTGATGCGGCC
>JAQQAE010008967.1:0-14882 GCA_029823295.1 Pseudamia nigra
AGATGGCCGCCTACCCTGAGCCGCTGGTTCTGCTGGAGGTTTTTCTCTTCTGTTAAAAGAAGTTTTTCCTCCCTAACCCTGTCGCCCTTGTCTTGCTCTCGGTGGTTCTGTTGGTTTACTCTGTATAGTCATGAGGTTTTGGCCTTGAATTGTGAAGCGCCTAGAGATAATCGGCGATTATGATTGGTGCTACATAAATAAAGACTGATTGATTGATTGATTGAAAACCCTTCCTCTGCACAGACACACCTGTGAAAACTGTTCATGCATGTCTTCTGTATTACTGCATGATGTCGAAAATAATACAAGTAAAGAAAAAACACCAAAGGAGAAGATGTGTCCAAAGTTTTGACTGTTTGTACATAACCAAGAGCACATATGGAGAGTCTTATGTGTCCTACATTGTCAGGTGTTTGGCAGTGTGCATGACAGCATATAAGAAAATGAAGAACTCATCTTGAGGAATGCATACAAAGAGCAGCGAGCTCTTCGAGTACAGTATCGCCCTCCAGCATTATCGCACACCGTCATTAAGTATGCAGCTGAAAAAAGCACAGAGGATATGAATATTGAAATGAATAATGTATGCTTTTTGCTTTTGGCTACAGCAAGATCTGAGTCAAACAGCAAGTTTCAAGGAACTCCCAATGTCAGTTATGTTTTTTCCACTTAAAGTGTACAGCGTTAAGCTCCATTTAAACATTTTCAACACTGAGAAAACATATGTACAATATTAAACACAGGGACAAACTATTTGATTCAGGGTCATGTAAATAGGTTTTGTTTTCCACGAGGCATTAAAGTGAACGGTGAAGCCCGAGCACGGCTGACACATATTCAATACGTTGTGTTCTCCTGAGCACCTCTGTCTCTGCACTCAATGCACCACGAGGTTGGCATTCATTGTTTTAATCTGTTTTCCTTTTAAATACAATATATACAGTACAACATTTGAAATGAAACGTGTAAAAAAATATATGTCATCTTACAATACAGTACCATTTAGAGAACAGATGGAAAGGAAAACAGACAGAGAAACAACACCTTAACAAACTCTCGTCACTGAACAATACACAGCACATATTACGACCTGTGGCCTCGTTGTAATAAGGTAGTATCGGTCGGCTTCTACATACAAACCCAGTACAATTTCATTAGAAGAAGCCCAACAATTATTCATAGATCCTGACAGTACAAAAAGAGTTGTTTTAACCACTGAAAATGCTTTGTTCATGCACTTTGTACATGCTCCACTGGAAGACAGCTCACATTTCAAAGAAACCAGGACTCACAGATCATATTAACATTCATCGCCTGGGGATCGAATGCTCACAGGCAATAAAATTCACCAAATTCAGACAGTTACCTGGCTGGAAGTAATTCAGAAACCACCAGTCTTTGTTGCCACTGCAGTTAGCATTTAATTTGAGACAAATGGACAGCAGGAACGGCCATATATTGTGTATGAGTATTCAACAGGAAGTAATTCTCTTATGCATCAGGTGAGATGTACAGCTCATCCTGCGCATACTCCAAGTCTAAGTATGGATTGCGGTTTCCAAACAGGCTGTCAATAGCTGAGACTGCTGTATGCAGCACTTTGCTAACATCCAGTTGAGGAATTTATTCAGCTTCTGTCGTTATCCCCCCCAGATGTAAATCTGTCCATAAATCTGCTGTGCACAGCTAGTTTTGGCTTGCTGCTCTTATCAAATAAAGATCAGACAGCAATTTCTCCTCAAGAAATTTCAGCCTCACAACACGGTTGCTGTGCTTATGTTTGACGCATTTCAAAACCATCCCACCTAAACGTCTATGTAGCTCATAAGCAGGTAACACGAGGCTGGATTGGCACCGTGGCGGGCGTCATAAAGAACACCACGCACGTGGCACAATGTAGATTGTGCTTCCCGAGCATCGTGATCCACGCAGGTCACAGAATCATTCACTAAAATGAATAGAGACATTCCTGGGGAAATGCTGAGGGAAAACAATAAGCCACATTGTGAGGTGGCGAGCATTCTAATTTCATTCCAGACGGCACATGCACGTGGGGGATTTGCTGAGGAAGGATTTTGAGGTGGTGGTGTGAGCCAATCTGCAAAAGGTCTTGAACTGTGACACTGAACAAGACCTTGAGGGAAAACGCGAACAGGTGGCTATCGACAGAGGAGCGACGCTTCACCAAAGCGTCGCAGCATGCTAAATGATCCACTTTCACCCCGCCGCTGTCGTGTAAACATTTCAATCTTTATTGCATTGAAGGCTTGCAATGATGTGAACTTTGTGACATGCAAAAACGGAATGCAAGAAAGTAAATGTAAATCAGGTGCTCATCAGCGGAAATCAGAGGTGGATTATCCTCAGCTTTATCAGGGTTTAGCAGTTGTGACAGTGCTTTTCACCAAACTAGTGTAATTACACAAGTGTATGAAGGAAACTAAAATAACACAGGAGGTGGCACACTGCCGGTTCGAAATATCTAAATCGATTTGAACACATTCTCTGTTTGGACCAGAGTTTGATTTAGTGAAACCTCCTCAGGCAAATGTCACTGAAAATTCTGCATATTTCTTGTGGAAGCGAAAGAAAAAGCAATGTTTTGTAACCTCCAGTATATCATTTCTTCCTCTGTGTGTCTGAGTGCTTTACATTTGTTTGTCGAGTTATTGTAAATTCCCCTTTTAGTTTTACTTGCTTGTAGCTTTTTCCCTTTACCATTAAGACCATTAAATAATGACACATACGACCTGATAAATTAAAAGTATCTTGTGTATATTGTTGGAAACCATCTTCTCTCTGTTCCTGAAAATCATTTCTGATGATATGTGCCATTTTAGTCTCTTTTTTTGTTCGACCTGTGAAAACCTGGCCTGGTCTGGTTTGTGGAAACACTGTCGATCATCTTGGTGTGATTGATCTTTGGCCTTTTTTCCTAATGTCACATCTGTCGCCGGTTCATACGGCACTGTTGCCCATAAAGTTGGATGGATTTGTTTTCAGACACATTCTTCTTTTTATTCCTATTTATGCACATGAGTTGTCGCCTTTGGAGGGGATCAGTCATCAGAGTTTTCAGAAGACATACATTTTATCCATCAAGAATAAATCACATTGTCACAATTGGAGACAAGGAGGTAAAAAATACTTGATTGCAGCTTTATGGGCAGCAGTGTGTAGGTCAGTGCTTCCTGCAGTACAGACTGGCCTGGAAACATTCACTAAACAGGAGACCCGGGGTTTTTTTTTTTCCCGTTTCTCAGTCGTGTTTATATCCAAAGGCTTACGATCTTTGTCGGTTAAGACGTCGCTCAGAAACTTCATGTCCAGTCTGTTAACAGGCCAGTCTCGACCAACTATTTATGCCAAAAACAGACAGCAACCACAAACTGAAGCGTCCACATACAGTGAATGTTTACATCTTTCCCCGATCATTCCTGTTTTTTAAAAAACAAATTCTCCTTGTTTTCCAGGATATTTCCCTGAAGAAGGTGAATTGGATTAAACCACTGTTCACAGAAGAGAATGTTTGATTTCATTACGTGCAGAGTTCAGGCTGTTGTGTGTTTCCTCCTGGCAGCAGATAATAACATCTGTTCAAAATTGACCTAAACTGGTTTGTTTATGGCATTATCAACCAATCCTGTGTTCGGCGTTAACTATGTAAACATTTGTCTCTTTATTACAGAGAATCATCACACAATGCAGCAAAGGAACTAATCTGACACTTATCATCACTCGCTGTCAGATTTTAATGACAGGAAAATAGATTTCCTCCACCGTGAACCTCTTCGGCGTCACAACAACGTGGGGTTAACGTTGCAACACGCGAGCTGCTAATCAACCTAAACGGCAATGTAGGGAATTTTATCTTCGAAGGGAAGGTGTTTGACTATATGTACCGGGAGCAAAGTTCACAAAGTGCCAAACATGTCAGAGACCTGGGAGATGTGAGAGGGATGGAAGGAACTGAGATCCTGTAGCTCCGGGGGAGATGTTGTTTTGCTGGTGTGCAGAGTGAGGCAAACACAGACCAATTTACTGGGGGAAAATTGTGCTGTGGAGGGAAAAAAGACCTAAGAGCAGACCTAGCCCATTCTTCACTGTGCAATCTAATCTCAGCTCCTGCACAAGATGGGTGAAAACAAACATTGTTCTCCTGTCAGCAGCCTTGACAGAACATACAGCGCTCGTAAAAGAGCCCGGCCCACTCAGACACCGGGCTCGGCCACGCCGGAGGGGATGATTAAAGCCGCGTTTAATATTTAAAACAGCAAAAGGGTCCGTGTGATGAACACCCGGGCCAACGCTGTCCCCAAAACGCACATAATTAACCACCGAATGAGGGGAGAAATCCCAGAAATCCCACAACGCCACCTCTCAGAGCCTCAGCTCGTCATTGAGTATTTTGAAAACGAACCTTCTACTAAAGCATTTATTTGCACTTTAGTAGCCTTTCCCTCCGTTAATATGTAACTAATAGTTCATAAAAGCGGAAACTCATTATTAGAATACAATTAAGTTAACACTGAGTGAGATTAATTGTTCTCTGAATGAGACCCATAAACATCCATGCGTTTGTAATTTGTCTTCTCCGCTCGCTTCGATCAACACGCAACAGTTTTGTTTCATATACATTTTTAATTGCAGTGTAATTTTCTTTAACAGCTGGGCTTTGCAGAGTCAGAATAAGAGGAAATGGAGCTCGTGTTTCCTGCAGGGGATTAATACTCATTTGGTCCAGTGTCACGTCGGTTTGATTGTTTTTGGCAATGATGGCACATCCCCTGCAGCAGTGAAGCTCACATGAATGATTTGTCTTTAATATTAGTTTTGGGACATTTTCTTTTTTAATTAATAGTTTAAAGATCTACTATGTAAAAATTAAGGGAGGTTTGGAGGATGTAATTGCAGAAATGGAATATATTATTGATGATTATGCTGTCACTGGTGTATAATGAAGGACCCCCAGTACATATTCTTCACTGTCTGGTATAATCACACAAAAATGAGAACTGTTGTGGTATTTTTGCTTTAAATTTAGCCTGTTAATGCAGTGCTGGACTCCTTTTATGTTGCACCTCCATGTTTGACAGTATCACTGAATGAGACACTGATTCTTGAGGTTGACAGCAGGTGACGTCCTGCGTTCACGTACATATTCATACCTAGTACAGTATATTGTATCGAGTGTCGAACATAAGAAAAAAAAGGTAAAAAGAGAATTTCATGTTTTTTTAAGCCACCGTAGGGGAGGGAGAGTGGGGTATTCACAGGGGTGTGTAGAGGACACAGAAACAGTACTCAAGTAGGAGTATTGTTACTTTATAATTCTAATGACTCAAGTAGAAGTAAACGTAAGTACGTACTTGAGTAAGAGTAAAAAAATCATAAAAAAAAAACCTTACTCAAGTGTTGAGTAACTTCATAATGTGGAATCTATGAGGTGATGTTGGAGTTTACAGGCTGGAGAATCAAGCAAAGCAACATGGAGACTGTTTGGAGGCACGTTGTGGACGAACACCGAAGGGACTTTTAGCAAATTAACGGAACTCAACTCAACTGAATTAAGCGTGTACACATTTGATCTGGTTAATTTCACTTTCACACTGTGGACAAAACCACATTCGATGTCGTATCTACAACCAGTCGTCAGCATCTCAGTCTGTCAGCATTTTTACTGCGTTCGCTCAAGCTTTAAGTCGTTTGTTTGTGTTGTTTTTAGCAACGGGCCTAGCATAACTTCCTGTAGCTATTCCAAAAGACCACCTCCTGTGGTCTAATCGAAGACCATCTGTTCTTCTGCACCTTGGCCTGGGGGAGGTTCTACACCTGCATATTTAGTTTGGATCAAACTGGGGTCTGACAGTCTGGACCGAAACCAGCAGGGGTAAAAGCACCGTAATGCAGCTCAGGCCTGCTTTGATTTAGTCTTATCATAGTCTTATCATTGAACTGCGAACAGCTAAATTCTGTTAAACGGTGATAACGAGGCGTTCATTACGCGGCTGTGATTCGATTCCCTGTGAAGCCCAGCCCTCGTCAGAAACTGAAATCCATGAAGGCCCACGAACCGTTAAAGGTACGATGAATACTCTGAGGTCAGTTCAACAGTCCTTTGTGATCGGGAAGATGCGCCACTAGTTACGACTTGCAAGTATAAAAAACTATAGATTGATCTGGCAATCAAAATGAGCATCAATAAATACATACAAAATGAATAAATAAACCTGTAAATACATACATTAGTAAATAATAATAACAATAATAAAAACCTTTGCCTCTATAATGTACTAAGAGTCTTTGTGTGAAGTCCTCATTGGCTGGGGGGTTGTGTCGTCCATAAACTTATACTTCTGATAATGAGCCACTCTTTCTGACCGGCTGTCACCACAATGCGAACGCACTCGATGTCAAAGCCAATCTTGTGGTCTACGTCTTGAACCTCGACATTGCCGTTTTTGAACTCTCCTATTGTGATGTAGGAGGAACACTGCTTCCCTTTTTTAGTCCCCACTAGTTTCTCTCCTACTTCCAAAGCGCCGTGGTGAAGAATGTCATTTTGACGGTCATCGGAACCAGTGGCAATCTTGATTTTGCTAATTTTGGTTGATTTATTAAAGACTATGACAAAAAAGTCCCCGGTGGAAGGTGGTTTCCCCCAGAAGTATTCGTCTACGGTGCTGTAAGCCTTGGTGGCGTCATAGTTCTCAAAGACGTTGATGTTTGTGTAAAGGCTAGCAGGTGGGTTGTCAGGAATGTCTATGGAGTCTTCCTCAAAGTCATCATCCTTCAGCTTGTTCTCTGCTCCTTTGTACGAGGAGTAGTAGCCCATATGCTGGAACAGCGACGGCTTGAAGCGGATCACGTCCTTCTGGGCTAGCAGACCTCTGAAATGGATGAGGAGCCAGTCGCAAGGCATCTCCTGGTAGAACATGAGGAGAAAGTGGGCCAGACGTGGCAGGTCTCTGGAGTGGTACAGCTTCCCGATGTATCCCAGCTTGGAGAACTCCAGCATCACCCAGTAGGAGCCCTCTCGGGAAGTAATCACCTTCTTCAGTGCCGTCAGGAAGTTCCGGGAGCAGCGCACGTCGTCTTCTAACATCATGTAGAAGTGAGACAGGTTTGTGCAGAAGTTCAGGAGGAAAGCGTAGTCCACATTTTGCTTAGAACGGAAACGGACCCTGTCCTCTGGGTCATTGTAGTTCCTTTTTAAGCCGTCCAGAGAGGGGTAGTATTCCTCTGGAGCCTGGATGACCAGCAAGCGGCCAGCTATAATGTGGTGGGCGAATTTCCTGGTGATTTCCTGCACCAGGTTCTCACACCAGGCCAAGTCAAAGTCTGCCAGGTGAACCACGACCACAATCTCTTTGAGCTCCTCATAACTGGACTGATCGAAGATGGATTTGATTGTCTCTAGAAGATAATTCCCTCTTTTTCTTTTGACTGAAGACAGTCCAATGGTGAGATACTCTGTGAATGAGAAAGAGGATTTAGTTTAAAGCATAATATAAAGACAAAAGGTGCTGATTTTGTGAAGTTGAAGGGGTTTATTGTTCAATATCTGTAATATCACACTGAATATATGGAGTTTTTGTACTGAGTTGCAATGCGTCTTTCACCCCTTCCAGACAGCGCTTTACTTGAGAACACACTGATATTTTATCCAATTTTGAACAAGTTAAAGCCACACAAAATGGATTTACACCTGCAAATTTGCATAGAAATGTATTTTTAAAAAAAACCTGATTTATGGGTTTTTATGAATGCTTGCACATTTAAGCAGAAAATTCATGTGGGTGAAAATAAAAAATTCCACCTGACAAATAAAACCAACAGATCATCCAAGATGAACGCATTAATGCAAATATATGATATATGATTCATTATCACTCTGGTTTCTGTGTTTCATGGCATCGCTTAATTTATCTGCATTTTTGAAATCCAGTAGAGTTGAAATAATTGGGCGACTTAATGCAGACATTGCGTTGGAGTGAAACTTTAGCAGACGGTAAAGACAAAAAATTCTAAAGCAGAAGCAGTAATGAGGTGACTCAAAGTGTGTTATTGTTGACAGAAATGTAAAGCAGACAATCTTTATTCCACAGGAACAGCCTTTAGTACAAAAGAAAAAAAGAAGCGTACAATAAACAATGTTCTTTTGCAGAGTTTATGTTTCCACATTCAACATTTGCTCAACTGAATTTAACTTTGCCTGAACATAAAGCTTTCGTTGTTAATCAAAATGTTCTTAACTGCAAGTCCATGTATTTGATCTTTCATAGCGTTCGGAAGATTTTCATCAGTGTGACTGAAAACAGTGATTCTTCGCGGGGTCTTTGAACTGTTCCTGAGGTGCAGGCGTCGTCGTACGTCGCAGGTGATTTATTCAGCGTTTGTGACTCTCAGGAGAAGAAGGAAAACGTCAGTCATTTGGAAGGAGACAGGTGTCCGGAGTTTATAGTTCACTGTACATCATATCATTTTGTGATATAAAAGGCAAAGAATGTAAATGTGAATGCGATTTATTCAATCTTTATTTCACACTGCCAAGGTTTTGGTTTACTTTTATCCTACACTGAAAGACTCATTAAAATGTCCGAACGACCGACCTCTGCTTGGTTCATGACATAAATACAACACTATTCATCTTCACATGAATGTGGATTCCACAAAGCTTCTGCTGTTCAAGTTGTTTTACACAAATGCAAACTGATTTCCACTAATATATATTTTTTTCAGTTGACAGCAATTACAAAACGAATGATATTTTGATGAGAACATTTTTTGTTTGTTGTTAGTCCATGTAAAAATATAAAGAATGGGGATTAAGTTGCAGAAGCTATGAAACTGAACCCCCTCCCAGTTTTGAAACTGACTTTGACCTTCTTCCTTTAAGGTTACACCATATTTAGAATCAACATAGTCCGTAACGCCAACATTTTAATTTTTCTGACATCTTCAACCTTACTGCATAGCTAATTAATATGCAAATGTGGTTGTGGCATACTATGCCATAGTAACCCTTCCCCCTACCCTGAATGCCCATGTGCCTAGTTTGGTTAGTTTGGGTCTGGAAATTTTGGAATGTTCAGATGGACGTATATATAACCTTGAAGTTAACTGTGACCGTGACCTTTTTTCTTGGAGATCACATCATATTTAAAAATAGCATAATCAATTACCCAGTTATGTATGGTATTTTCAATTGGACTACAGCTCAGAAATCTCAGAACCATGCTAGAATCATTGCACACCTTACTGATCTTCAAGGTCAAAGTCAAGGTCATTTGATGAGTGAGAGGTGTCAATCACATATTAAAATTTGGCACCTCTAGCTATAGCAGTTTAGGTACAATAGGTGAAAACGTATTTTTTATAATTACATAATTAACTGCCTAGATACTATGCAAATTAGCTGGTGGTTGCCATAGTAACCCTTCTGACTACCCAGGCTACCCATATGCCAAGTTTGGTTAGTTTGGGTGAAGGGACTTTGGAGTCGGATGGACACACGTACGTACAGAGCTCTCAAATATAAATTCATTCATTAAGCTATGTAAGTGAAATCCCCGTTATAGCAATAACATGACTTACTAAGACTAAACTAATCAGTGGTATAAGCTAATAAACATATTCATTACATGTTCCACGGTGATAAATTTGTGTTCACCTGACACGTGTTCCTTCAAGTGCACATCTACAGGCTCCGTTTTACAGCTGTGTTTTAAATCTTAATATCACCATTTTTAGGTTTTCGCTCTCAGCCTTTATGCTCACAAATACGACTACGAAAACAGTCAATGTAAATTGCTCTTTAATAAACCACTAAACTTACTCTTGCGGTTCAGCGGGGTCCCAGCAAGATAACGATACGTGACATTAATAGTTCCGGAAAAGTTACTGAGGTCTCTGAAGGTGTGAACGTATCGCTCGGAGCTGGCGGGGTGGACCGACGTCTCCCTCAGCTGCCTTTTATCCTCCTCCTGCAACACAACATAAAATGCACATTACTTCACATCATGTACAGCGGAAGAAAAAAACATATTTACTACGGGAAAAGGACAGGGAAATCAAGTTGTCTTTGAATAATTCAACAGCAGGGAATTCCAGATTTTTTGTGAAACTTGTCATGAACATCCTGTACAAACTTGTGACAATATGTGTTTTGTTGTGGCTGCGCTAACCCTGGACATTTGAAGACAAAACAAATCTCACATCCCTCCAGGCAGTTTGCGTAGCCCAGCAAATGGACCCGAGAGCAGCACCAGGGAGCTGAAAATGCAAACTAGCGCTTAATAATTTAAATAACAAACACAGATAATGTACTGTGATCACAAAGTTTTGATGGCATCATGAATAAGAAATAAATCGTCTGCTTGATTTCAACTTGGGTCCAAGTTATGAAAGTTTAAACACGTTTCCTTTTAAAGCAAGCAATTATAAAGGGAACAACATGCGTGGAGTCAACAAAAACAAGAGATCTTTTGGTTTTAAAGACATATTTGGTCAAAGCTACTTCTCAGATCTGAACAAGAAACATAAATACAGCGATGTGGAACCAGTGCTAAACACTTACAAGCACGTAGCCGTCTTCAATGTAAAGGTTTAGAAAAAGGAGGAAGGTGATGAGGAAGCCGAGGAAGGGGATGGTGGAGCGTTTTCTCAGGCACCTCATCTTGTCCAGGGATTTCCAAACCAGCCTCATCCTCTTCAGTCTGGGATCTGCAAGAGAAAGACATGACAGGCCGGACGTCAGAGGGGTAAAAAAAAGTGGCACAACATTGGAAAGAGGGTGAGAGAATCATCCCATACGTGGCTGGGGTGTCTTCAACAAACACCGCATTCTTGTACATTTCAAACCTGGTAAGACCTTAAGGCAGAAGCTGGTCCACACTAAGGACAAAACACCCAGACACAAGCTGGACAATGTAGTTTATGCATCCGATGCAGTGAAGATGCTCAGAACTGTCCATTGGGGAAACCAAACAACTGCTTCACAGGCGAATGGTCCAACACAGGAGAACCACATCCTCAGGGCAGGACTTCACAGTCCACCTGCATCTCAAGGACAAGAAACACTCCTTTGAGGACAACAATGTTCAGATCTTGGTCAGGGAAGATAGGTGGTTTGAGCAAGGAGTGAAGGAATCCATTTTTGTGAATCTGGAACGACCCTCTCTGAGTAGAGGGGGAGGCCTGAGACACCATCTGTCACCCGTTTACTGCTCGGTTCTGAGAACTCTACTAAAAATGACAGCCATTCTCCTGGGTCACTCACACTCCTCCTTCTGTCACCGATCACAAAGTGAAACTGTCAATGACCCCTTCCCTCACACCCCGGCATTGTCAGGGGCGGGGCCTAACAACTCTGTAACGACCCTGGTCCAGGTGAAAACTAACACCTTTTAGGATGAAAGGGTGGATCCTGAGCCACAGAGGATGAATTCTGGATGCCTGCATGAGACCAGTCAGAACTGAAGAAGCTTCCTGGATAGGTAGTGAAATCTCTTCAAACCAAATTTCCAGTCCAGTTGACAGAAGCAAAAACACACACCCTGGATGCCATGAACTGGACAACTGAGACTCTTCACAGACATGAGTGATTAGAAGTTTGTTGTGCAGTTCACACCTCCCACTAACATCTGTCAGGCTGCATTTGTCTGTTCACGCCTGGCTTTACAGATGTGTCCAGCTTGGTGAGCTTCTGATTGGATCTGAATTTATTTGCAAATTGACCAGAGAATGTCAGGAAATGTGATGCCAAAAATGTAGAGCAGCTGACAACAACACTTTGGCTTCATAGTATTTCTTTGTCATTTTAATTCAGTATTCGGGAGCTTTTTTAAGGTGGAGTGTTTCATGCCTGTTGTTCACTGCGTTTGATGTTGTTGTTACATGGCATTTTGAATATTCTATCATTTGACAACATCAGCTATGAACCTGTAGATTTCTAGCCACAATGTGTTGTATGAAACAAAGATGAAATGACAAAGACACTAAATTGAAGGACCCCCAAACATCTAGACCAGGGGTGCTCTTTACGTCAACCGCGGGCTACCGGTCGATCGCGAAGTTAGTGTCGGTAGCTCTCATGACATAAAAAAAAAAATAGAAGTCAGCCTATCATCCATCCTGTGACTTGATTGATTTACAGGGCAGCCAGTCAAACGACATCTGACTTTTTCTGACACTTAAGTCACTGCGCATGCGCATCATTCCAGGTGAGTCGATTCATCACCATAAACTCAGGTCATGACAAAAAAATGTACATAGTTAATTGTGTTGTGCAATACTGGCTCATGTCTGTGAAGATTCTCCGTCGTCCAGGTCGTGGTATTCAAGGCGTGTGGTTTTCCTTCTGTCGACTGGACTGGAAATTTGGGACGCCCTCCCTCCCCCCATGCTGCAGCGGCGGCTTCACCGGTCAAACCAAATTTCCAGTGGGTAGATCATTTTGAATTGGTCATTTTATAAGTAGCTCACGTGATGAAAAAGTGTGAGCCCCCTTGATCTAGACCATTTCCTTTGAGGCTAAATCATAGACAGAACGATGTACACGTAGAACTTTCAGCTGTCAGAGTCAGTTTTGTTCTGATAAAGTGCACTTGATGGTTAATTTGTAAGATTGTGATTCATTAAACATTTAAAATTGGCTAAAATGTGGTAGAATTTTCTTTTCTTTCTAAAAATAGAAAAAAATTCGTGGATGGGTTAAAACAGACTTTAGAAAAATATTTATAATGTTGGTTTTGTTAAACTTTAGTGCACAAAGTCTTTGTACATGACCACAAAGGTATAAAGTGTATATTGAATAAATAGAAGAAACAAAGGCCCGAATCAATCCGACTTAACTAGCGAGCTGCTACTGTAGCGACATGTCAATCAAACCCCAGCACGGCAGTGATTTGTTGAATTATTTGCTGTAATATCTTAGTAACGAAGCAAAAAGTTAAAGATGGATCATCACGTTACATATTAGAGGGTCAAAATAAAATGTTTGAAACCATAATGACCCATGAAAAATATTTATTTGCTTAGTATTTTGAGATAAAAGTCCAATGTATGGGAAAAAAGCTTGTTGAACTCAGATGAACACTTCCCCAGTGGCCAAGCGGTGGAATTACAACTTAAAGTGACTTCCTCACTGAGCAGCCCCGGGCAGTGCCCACTGGTTCAGGAGGCGCTGTCATGTGCTGGGGGAGGGGGGGCAGTTTTAACCTTTTTCCTTTGCTATTTTGTTGAATCCAGTTTGTATATTGTTTTCTTTTGCTTTTGTTCTGTTACTAGTTTTCTTTACGTGCTCCGGTCCACCCATGAACAGGCTGGCTTTCAGCTGTTCGACGCTGCTGGCTTCCACCGTGCCAGCCTGGTAACAGTTGTTAACAGTACTTTTTTTTCCCATTTGACCTCAGTTTTCCTGTTTCTGCTCTTTCTTTTTCTTCGGGTTTGTTTCTCAGCTCGGGTGTTGGCACCGGCCTCTACGGTCCGGTGTAGGGTTGGCTTGGCGCTGCACCTTTTTGTTAGGTTTGCCCGGCCTGCCAGGTCCACCTGAGGTTGTTTCTTTGATTCGTTTCAGGCACGGGGTTGTAAGGGTTATATTTGTTCCCCTCCTTCCAGGGAAAAGTTGCCAAAAAAACAACTTCATGAACACAAAAAAATGTAAAGTTTGAAGCCTTAACCTTGTCTCCCCGGTGGTTTATAAATATGTTTGCTCTTTTTATGGGTCATAGCAGGTGCAAAACTGTGAATATTTAACTTTTTAAATTATTGAGCGTAAGTATTGTTTCTTTGAATGTTGTATCTGTCTTTGACCTTTTGATCATTGGCAGGCAGACTGAATGTCAACCTGTATCTAATCACAGCAGAACCTCGGACAACGACCGCTTCTGACAATGAAAAATTCAGATACCGACGACAAAAACTGCAAAAAAATGGAACCTGATAAGGACGAATTTTCCGGACAACGATGCCTGGGTCACATCTGCGTCACTTCCGGGTCTCGACAACAATGACCCGGAAGTCAGAGCGTTAGCAGCTAACGCCAGCCGCTAACACTATCCGCTAGCGCTAGTGGCTAGCGCTAGCCACTAATGCTAGCCGCTAACACTAGCCGCTAGTGCTAGGGAAGCTAGCGGGTCACGTATGCATCACTTTCGGGGAGAATGACCCAGAAGTCAGAGCGCTAGCCGCTAGCGCTAGCCAGCTGTGAAACAAGACGGCCTCACCATCAGCATCTATGAATCAGCTCAAGTCCTTAATGCAGAACCCGACAGCGTGGTCCTGTGTGTCCTAGCCTCTGCCATCGTAAGCTAATTCCACTCCGGAACCGGCTATGTTGTTAGGCGTTAGCCGCCTGTGTTAGCAGCTCGGACTGTGGCGATACGGCGCTGCCCGGGCCATTAGCCGCCTATGTTAGCAGCCCAGACTGTGTCGACACTGCGCTGCCAGGGCAGCGTTAACACAGCCCGGGCAGCATCATGTCCGACCGTGTCGACACAGTGCTGCCCAGCCCGGACACGCCAGCTCGACACGGCACTGCCCGGGCAGCATTAACATGCCCTTGCAGCGCCGTGTCGACACGGTCAGACACGGCGAAGTCATAAGCGAAGGTAAGAATACATTCTAAATCATTTTTAGAACTAATTTCATTCATTCCGTTTCAGACAATTAACACAACTTCCTTTTCAAATAATAATGAATAAATGTGCAGGTAGGTGTGTGTAATACATACTTTGTATGGGAGTTTTGTCGTGGGTCCAGAACAGATTAATTGGTTTTACATGTATTCCTATTGAAAAAGTCACTTTAACGACTGATTCGGATACAGGCCGTGACGCCGGAACAGATTAACGTGGTTATCCAAGGCACCACTGTATGTG